>BMAV01022540.1:262877-283223 GCA_019973955.1 Trichonephila inaurata madagascariensis
AATATTAACGTCGCACTGTTCAGCTACACGAGGGCTTTTGGAGACGGACCTCGTAATTTTGAACCATGGTCAAGTGCCGAGGGCGACACCCGAGCTGGCACCTCCTCTCCTAACAACCACACCACACCAACTGGAGGACATTTGATCTCTCGACAGATGAAACGTGCATCGCTGTCCTAAACGGCGGGTCTTGAGTGGTACTGGGCTCGAACTCATGACATGCCTGCCATGATCCGATACCTTGACCACTGATCCACCGCAGCCCCCGCTAAGTTTCGAACCTGCGACTCAATGCCAGCCACAAGTGGTGACCACTCGACTCTACCATGACCACAGAAAATAGATTTCAAGTAGCCCATCAGTCTTTTATTCTAAAAAAAAATTGATTAAAATTTAGAAAATTGCCTAATATTAACTGGTATCTTAACAAGTAGAAAAACGTTAGATTATGAATTTTCAAACAGAAACCGACTGTCGTCACTTTTCCACACGCAAAAAAAGCATATCCTTATTCATTCACAACTAAAACCTACGAGTATTTTAAATGACTTCCGCAAACACTACGCACATATTTTCAGAATGAAATCGGTCAATAGGAAACCATTACAAAAGGTGTTTTATGTTACACCTATGAAATGAACATGCATAGTGACATGCACAAAAATGGTATTTCTGTAGGCGCAGTGTGTGCCTACTTTGGTCAGCGGGGTTTTGCAAAACGGTTACGGTACAAAAATGGAATAGGAAACGCCCACACCGCCGGAAGGAAGCAGGAAGTTGCTTTTCTAAAATTGGGAAGACACGTGTGATTCGAGTGAATAAGCAGAGACGATTTGAGGGAAATGTCAATGTGGGCATCGTCAAAATGAGTAGCGAAATACAATGAGTTTCAAAACCATTCAAAAATGGAATTAAAATTTGTATACCACGTATCTAATATTGACAAATATAATTCATTCTGTTATTCTAAAGATTAGTTAGCTCTCGAAAAGTACTTAACTGACGATTATTGGAGATGTTGGCACTGTGACCTAGATTACATATAAATGCAAAATGAAGTACGGTTATAGATTTTGTTTATAAATCAAATTAAAAATAACGACCTATCCAGTGGCGTAAAGTACACTACCACAGAAATCAAGAGGGCCCAAAGCCTGAGCTATGTTATAGCTTTGCAATCTTTTGTAAGATCCAGCTGTGGGGGCCCAAAACACGACTTCTCAGGGTGCATTAATATATATATATATATTCTCTTACGCCACCTGAACCTATGCAATATCTTAAATTTCCATCCCATTCATGCTACCTGAAAATTTTAAGGCTTCTCCATTAGTTTGTGAATCTCGTATTCAAACAGTAAGCCACCGAGAAGGCTGTTAGGCTACGGACGACTAGTGGTCATTCGAACCTTAGTGCGTCTGAAGACCCGCCGTGTAGAGGTGCAGATGCACGTTAAATTTGTTGCGACTCCAAGTCCTTTGCGTGGTGCAATAGTTAAATGAGGGGGTGCCAATCATGTGTCGTCCTTGTCACTTAACCGAGGTTTAAAATCACGAGGTACGCCACTAAAAGCAATGTGTTGCTTTATAGAATGCTACGTTAATAAACGCTTACCCGAGAGCGCTGTTAGCTATAGACCACGTATTTTTCAAACAACGATCTAGCGACCAGGAGAACCCCTAGACAATGCTAGATGCCCATAGACATCTGCGACAATGCTTTGAGCCTGAGAACATGACGGTCCTTAAAAATGAAATTAGAATAATGGACTTGAAATAGATCTATTACATAACACTTTAAAACCTCAACAGTGTGACGTTTTCGCTCACACAGCTGAAAAATCGGTTTTTTGTGAACAGGTTAACAGCGTTCCTATGCACACGTGCATTGCGGGGACCTTTGATCTAACATTGCCCCTGTGAAGTCTTTGATTGGGGTGAACCTCACCCTTCTATTCATGCGAAGTTTTATGGCTCCAAACAGATGTTCGGTGGCAAGGGCACGTGGCCATGGGGTCATTGCTTATTGTCCGACCTCGGACAAACGCCGACATCCAGTCTGGAAGTTACAATATCCAAAGAAAGCCGGTGACAATAGGTTGACATATAGGCGAAGCCTGTATGAAAGAATCCTGTCGCTTCGGCCGGTGCCGAGAGAATGGAATTATAAAACTTGGGTGGTGTGATGAATAATGGTGTTCAGAAGTTAGACGAGAATTATGGCGCCCTTAGTTTCCAGACAGACCAGGAATGTGTTTGTCGCACAAATAGGACACGAATGTGGCCCAGGGTACGAGGGCAGACTTTTGTGGCCTGCCAATGAGAAGAGACAAGGGGCGTGTTGTGGACCCGCCCCTGGTGTTTAAAAGGGTTTTTTAGGAAACTGGAGATATCAAGCCCTGGATGGAGACAGAGAGAGCCCTGGATGGAAAACTTGATGTAGAGCCCTGGATGGAGAAAACTGGAGAGGAGCCCTGAAAAGAAAAGGGATTAGCGAGTGCCTTTCGGAAAAAGGATTGAACTCCCGTGAGATAGACTGTCCGCCCGGCTTGGCATATTTATTGGACTTTTTAGTAACCTATGAAGCAAATAAATACTGCTTTAATTTTAAAATGAGGCTGTGACAAATTTTATTGTTTGCTAACTACTCACGACGTTACACCCCAAAACCGGTGGCCGGGAGAAAACCTAACGGCTGGACACCTGTGTGTGAGAGCAGGAAACTCCAAGTTAATTTGAGGTGTCAGAAAGAACCCACCCCCCTACCCAACACAAGACCATGGAGTGGAGGGAGATTTCATTGAAAACACCGAAAAGAACGGTGGTGTTGCCTCTTCCCTCACAAATAACATTCTGAACACTAATGAAATACCCAAACGATGTAAATGTTCTTCTGTATTAAATAGCCGTGTCGTAAATAAACCAAATATTTCATTTCCTCACGCTACCATTAATCTTTTCAAAACGTCCCAACAGCCCTTGTCACTGGGTCAAGTTGAAACTTTCAAGATCAGTTGCATCTTACAAACGATAATCTAAAATCAGCAAACACTCTACCAAAAACACTATATAGTCCAAACTATTTTAACGCACATTGTTAACACAATTTTGTATATTTGGCCAAAACATTCAACGATATATAAAGTCTTTGAAAAAACTTTATAGCAAATCTTTACTTAAATGATAAATTACTGAAGCTGCAAGAGTTCTGTATTTCAGGACAGTTGCACTTATTCAGTTCCATTTTGCTGAGCTGGAGACCTCAACACAAAAACATAGCGTGGAAAGGGGAAAAAAAAACACTGTCCTTGTTACATTGAGAAACTCTTTCGAAAGACGATGCCTGCCTTGGAAGTGACGACACCCTTCATTCGAAACCATTGTTTGGATTCGTCAAGGATCCCCATTCGTTTGTTTTGAGTGATCAATGGTTTATGACGAGGGGTCTTTCCACGTTCATTCAAAAAGTCTACCGAATGTATATACTTTCTTTTTCATTAAGCACAGTTACGACAGCTTCGGTTTTTGTACACAAATTCTGGTAGACAGCTGATTTATCGAGTAAATAATGCGTCATTCTTTTATCAAAACCAGAAAGGATATACAATGAAGAGTTGTGAAAAGAATCCTAACCTAATAATTACCTCGTTTATCTGACGCTGCAGCTGTAGTGGATGGCTAGTCTATACATGTGTGCACGCATGCGTGTAGGTGATTAGAATATATTTTTCTTCAAAAACGTTTCGATGAAAATTGGCATGTGGTACACAGAGCTCTTTTTGGTTTAATAACATCGACTAAACACTCAAGCTCTGTTACCCAAGACTAATCATTGTTATTTTGAGCCATTTTGAATTAACCCGACCCGAAATTAACATAATTAGCTATACGAGGGATACTATTGACTAACATTGAGCCTTGGTTAAGTGACATGAGCTCATCTTAAAACTTCCACATAAAGCCTCTATCAAATCAAGGTTTAATGATGCGAGACCATGCGCAAGTGTTTATTTGCGTCACATTATGAAGCAACAAGAACACCGGCGTAGATAGTCCTTAGAAGGAACCGTATCAAAATTCCATGGAGGCCCTTTTTGGTGGACTCTCAACATTTTACGATTTATTCTTGAACATTTTGGGGCCCCTGAAGCTTGGGGGCGCCGTATCATTGATACGGCTGGTAGCTACGCTCCTGAATAAGAAAGCTATTGGTGTGATTGACTACATAATTCTAAGCCACCGTCACCCGAGCTGGCATCCTCTTCTCCAAACTTCCACACTATTGTAACAGGATTACTCTTTGAGCCTCGACAGATTTAAGCCGCATTCACACCAAGGCAGCTAGCGTTGAGCGTCTAGCAAATCAGAGACTTCATCTCGCCCGAGATGAAGTCTAATTGGCTCGACGCTCAACGCTGGCTGCCTTGGTGTGAATGCGGCTTTAGAGTGCATCAAACCATCTACACGGTCTTCAGCTGCGTGAGTGTTTGAGTGAATATTAATATCGCACTATCCAGCTACACGAGGACTTTTGGCAACAGACCTCGTAATTTTGAACCATGGTCATGTGACGTGGACGACACCCGAGAAGGCCCCACCCTCTTTTAACTTCACCGCACCAACGGGAAGATGTTTGAGCCTCGACATATTTAACGTACAACGGCTCCTCTACACAACGTGTCTTCATTAGTACTAAGCTCAAACTCACGACACGCCGGCTGCGAGTCCGTTACCTTGACCACTAGGCTACCGTGGCCACCGGTTTTCAGTAGCTCTAGGGATCGAACTCGTGAAACGCCGGACACGAATTAACGACCGAATCCAAAAGCAGTGGCGTAACGTATACTCCCTCATTGCGGACGGAGGCAGGGTTCTAGGGGGACCAAATCCTAACTGACGCCAAGTATACAACCTTTGTAAGATCCGGCTTGGGGCCCAAAACCCGACTTTGCAGGGGGCCCTAATCATCTCCGTTGCGCCACTGTCCACAAGGCTACCTCGGTCATGCTATTCTTAATTAATGGATCCTCTGAATATAAAAATTAAACGTCAAGGCAAACGAAAATTGGTAGAATAAAACTTTTATAGAACACAATTCGCAGCACTTTTCAACCAACATTTTGAAAACGTCATTCCCAGACAAATAACGAACTGCCATTACCTTTGAACCACTTCAAAAGCAACACAACAGTCGTTTACCCAAAAATTTGGTGAAAAAACGCCAACCAATTTTCCCCGCACCTCTCTTCACACTACCCCAAGAGAACGAACTCTCAACCCCAACCGTCGTAGACATAACTCGCTCGGGCGCCACACACACTAGCAAAAAAAAATTGCGCCCAGGTAACAGAGCAATGCACATCCACCCCTTCGGTCCAGAAAACAACCTACATAACATTATTTACGAATAAAACTGGGCATTTTTTTTTCACTCCGGGGTTGTTTTGATTCGGGCCAGCGACCTTGAAGCACGAGGCACGACCGATCGCCTTGAACCCGTGGAAGAAAAAACAAGATGGAAGAGAAAAAATGGCAGTCACACACACACACACACAAAATGAGAGTCGCGTGGAAGAGTGTTGCAGGTCGGTGACCGGTTTCTTCTCACCGTGCGAAGAGGGGTGCGCACGAGTTCAGCGGTCTGGCAGAGAGACGAGGGTGGTACGGGGCTTACCTGCGTAGGGTAGATGCTATTATTTACGGATGAAAGCGAGAGTAGTCGTTTGAGATTTACTGAATAAAATACATTATGACTAGTATAAAGTGAATTTCATTTTAAAAGAATTTCTTTAAAAGGCTTCTATTCGCATGCATTTGTGTAATTACTCGGCGCTAACATGTATTATTTGTGATTTTGGATTTACATGCGCGCAATGCGAGAATCTTCACAATTAAGGTTGTAAAATGAATATGGGTTAGAGCCAAAGAACGAGGGGAAAATATCAAACATTGTTACAATGACGCTAAAACTAGTACTAATTTTTCTTATGTTATTGTTCGCGAAATTATAAGTCTTGTTTCGGATAAACCTAATAAAATTCACCCATGTAGTTGAAATCTTTCTCAATGAAAGATTACGATATTAGTATTTTTTTAATTATACAATTTTACTCTTAATAGAAATCCCGAAGTGATGTAGACAGGTAAAATCTCCCTAGAGTGAGTGAATATTAACATCGCACTGTTCAGCTACTTGAGGGATTTTGGCAGACCTCGAACTTTTGATTCATAGTCGAATAACGAAGGCGACACCCGAGCTGGCACCTCCACCCCAAAGGCAGGACGTTTGAGCCTCGACATATTTAACGTGCATCAGCCCCTATACACGGCAGCTCTTCAGTGGTACTAGGCTCGAACTCACGACATACCGGCCACGAGTTCGTCTAGGCTACCGCAGCTACCTTCAAAATCCCAATATAATCGAGCAGCACTTTTCTCAACGCGACTGTTTTATCATGTATAGCAACACTCCACATTCTACTGACAGGCTACAGTAGTTCCATAGAGGGTACGTCAGAAATTTCTTAAAGTCGTTTCATGGAAATCGGCCCATATTTGCGAACTGAGTTCTCAAGAATTCTCAAGTTCTCTCTCTTTTTCTAAGTCTAGCGATTAGCAGATATTGAGAAGGGAGCATTCATAAAAATCAAACATTTCACCTAAAACTACTTGGTAAAATTCACTCACCCGCAATGTTGGGGCCCCCCACATTGCGGGTGAGTGAATTTTAACGTCGCACTGTTCAGCTACACGAGGGCTTTTGGCGACGGACCACGTAATTTTGAACCATGGTCAAGTGACGTGGACGACAGCCGAGCTGGCACCCTCTCTCCTAACTACCACACCAACGGGAGGACGTTTCAGCTCTCGACAGATTTAACGTGCATCGCTGCCCTACACGGCGGGTCTTTAGTAGTACTGGGCTCGAACTCATGACATGCCTGCCATGATCCGATACCTTGACCACTGGGCTACCGCAGCCCTCCCACAATGCGGGGGTTGCACGTTACGCCACTGCTTAAAACCTATGTAAAGTAATATTAGCTTTGAAACGTACAAATCAGATTCCTTATTTTTCCAAAAATTTTTGCAGGTAGCTTCAAAAAAACCAAATTCCACAGAAGTAGCTACAAATTTTATTTTACAAAAAGTAATAATTTAAAATAGGCAAGCAATTATCTACGCATAGGTTCTAAAGATTAAAAGAGAACACAAAAATGTATACAATCTCTTTTATAAATTTAGCGTTATCAATTTAACGTTATACTGAATCTAACCGGTTTTTACTCTAATTCTGTAACAAAGGTTCTTTGTTATGCACATCACTCAACAATCACGAATAAACGAACTCTTTATCACATTGAGATTAGCATACCAAAGGTTTATGGAGTACAAAAAGCTTCAGAAAGACAATTTTAGATAACTACAATGTACTTTAAATTTTAGACAGGAACCATCTCATTTTAAAAAAATAAAAAATCGAGCCAGACAGATGATTCGACTCGTCTGTCGGACGACCTTCTCGAATGTTCGCTCCAATTGGGAAAGGAAATTACTCGTTTGCGAGTGGCATCGCTTTGTCATTTCCAACCCGTTATGTAACAGAACCCCGGATGTTCGGCGGCGATGGCTACACTCAAGGCTGTCCAACTCTCCATCTCGCTTAAAGGCAGGTAAACGACGGGCTCTTCTGTGGGATGACCTATAAAAGCTCCAATTCTCTGCCAGTTTCGATTTCAAAGACTCTTCCCCAGTGTTCCCTTTTTCCATTTTGTAGAACCAAACTCTAATTTGAATGTAATTTTAGCAGTGGGGCATAGATACTATGGTTCTATGGGAGGATTCAGATAACACCCTATTTAGGAAACGAATCAATTATCTTAATGAACCGATTTGAGCGAACAGGAAAAACATTTTAAGTCGTTTAGCCTTCCGGAAATGTGATATTAATTCGAAGAAACAAGTATTTTAAAAAAAAAAAAAAAGCGTTGAAAAAAATATTAAGCTTAGATAGAAATTAAACTTAAGTTTTGATGAATGTTTAAGTTTAATCTGATTTACAGTTTTTAATCAAGTTTTAAAAACAGTAATAGTTTCAAAAGAAACAAGCCCAACGCAATGCAAAAATCTGCGTTTTGTTTCATTTAATAAAGATCTATTCTACTGAATTACTGGCTTACTACTGGCTTCAACTGAATTAACGTAAAGTGATACACAAACGACACCCAAGATGCCTTTAAATCATTCCACATAACTAACCTGATTGGGGCTGGGGCAACAATCCTTTATACAGCATGGTCTTAGGTAGGATTGAACTCTCAATTCGTTGGCCAAGGCAATCTTTAAGAAGCCGTATAATTGATTAACACCTCAGGAAAATTATTGGTGACTGTTCTTGGCAACTTTCACAAAATCTCGGATAAGTAACGAGAACGACACCCGATCCGACCTCCGAACTTTCACACCATCATAAGAAATTTAAGCCACAACAGATTTTACGTGCATTAGACCTTCTATACGGCGAATATTATATTGTGTCACAGAAAAAGGCATTGCCTCGTTGCAGAACTTATGGAATTTTCTGGTCAAAATTAACGAAAATAATTACTTCAAGTATTTTCCTTTCGCAGCTATTACAGATTACTTCAATAGTAACTTCCAAAGTGCCAGATCGTTTATATAGATATTATGCAGATAATGCTGTATTATGTTAAAAGAAATCCTTTTAATATTGCTAATTGACGGGATTGATTGATTGATTGAATATTAACGTCGCACTGTTCAGCTACACGAGGGCTTTTGGCGACGGACCACGTCATTTTGAACCATGGTCAAGTGACGTGGACGACACCTGAGCTGGTACCTCTCTCTCCTAACTACCACACCACACCAACGGGAGGACATTTCAGCTCTCGACAGATTTAACGTGCATCGCTGCCCTACACGGCGGTTCTTTAGTGGTACGGGGCTCGAACTCGTGACAAGGCAAGCCGCGATCCGATACCCATACCACTCGGCTACCGCGGCCACAATTGACGGGGGAAAACAACTATTCGTATAACTAACATTTGAGACAATTTTTAGCAGAAGAACTGAACAATGTACGACTCGTAACGGAAGGAACTTAAAAATTGCTCTGCAAACAAAGGTCTTTCAATTTAATATCGTTGAGAATTTAACGTAAATCAAATTTTATTTTTCATAAGTTTTTTTTCTAATCGCAACACAACTCTATTCTAGAATATAAAAGCGAAGTTTTTTTTTCTTTTCTTTGTTCTGATTGATACGCTTTTGATAAATGACGTATCTCAGTAATTGCACTGCGATGCGTTTAAAAAACGTGAGCATTATCAGCTCCCGAAGACGTCAAATAGATAAAGGCTCGGTTCAATAACCTCGTTGTCTTTGGAGAAATCCTTAATGATGGGATTTCGTACGCTTTACGTAAACAAATACTAATGGCCATCCAATTTCGAGCACAAAAATATCAACGTAATGCTATGAACTTTTCAGACTAGCTTTCGTTAAAATTTCCCTAGTGAATTTTTTTCCTCAACGTCTTTTCTTTTATGAAGAATGGCAACTACACACAAGCCTGAATTTTATACAGTTAAGGTGACTGATTTTGTTCGGAGTAGGGGTTTTTAGAAGACCATATAAATGGATATTTTTTTTATATTTAGTGTCAGTTGAATTAGAATATACATATAAAATTGTTTTGGGAATATTACAAGAAATTATTTAAATGCTGTTCTTTGGCAAAAAATGAAGGGGGAAAACTACATTTTTATATATAACCTCCTTTCATAAAAAATTATTCTATAATAATAATTTGCTTATAGATATATATATATATATATATATATAGCTAAGACTTATTCTCCCAGTCTGAACTACAATTTTTGAAACTTATAATTTAGAAATGGGACCATTCCCATTTCAATACATCAGTAGAGAAATTAACAAAAAACGCCCGTTCTTATTTCAATTCGCCGTAACTCTGAATTTTTCAAAAAATCCTAGTTCAGGCTCTGTATAAGAAGTTCAAGCTATATGTAGGCAAAATATTATAGAAACAATTTTCATAAAAAAAATTGTTTTAAAAATGTCATTCATTTTTTTCCTAAAAATGAAATTTAAATAATTGCATTGTATAATTTTAAAATTTTTATTACATGTATATATTCTAATTCAACTGACACTAAACATCAGATCAATTATTCAGTTAAAAGCTTTTTCAAAATCCATTGTTCAGAACGTAGTCACCTCAGCTGCAGTTTTTAAAGGAAGAATTATAGACAGTGGCGTAACGTATACCCTCCTCCCCGCATCGTAAGGGAAGGCAGGATTCTAAGGGTCCCAAACTTGACTTTGCAGGGGAACCCTAATCTCCGTCACGCCACTGATTATAGGTACCATATTACATAGAAATATAAGGCATACCGATTGTTATCTGAAGTTGGTATTTTAAAATATCGCCTAATTTCCATTTATCTGCACTTATTATAAATATTATGGACTTCTACATTTATCTATAAACAAAATATATTTACATCATTAAAAAAATATTTTTTTAAAGTCTTTGAGGGCCACGGTAGCCAAATGATCAAGGTCACGTGGCTGGTGAGTCATGTGTTCGAGCCTAGAATCGCCGAAGACCCTCCATGTAGAGGGGGCCGATGCAAGTTTAAATATGTTGAGGTTCAAGCGTCCTCCTGTTTTGTGTGGTGTGGAAATTAGGAGAAGAGGGTTATGGCACAGGTATCCTCGCCACTTGACCATGGTTCAAAATTATGTCCGTCGCCCAAAATCCTCGTGGAGCTTTGTAGTGCTACGTTAATATAACTCACTTTCAAAAGTCTATGAAAATACAGTCGAACCTCTATATAACTAACCTCTATATTGCGAATTTTTCTACATAGCGAACTTTTTCCTGAAACCTTGAACACTTCCCGATTTTCTTCGTAAAATAACCTCTATAGCGAAGTGCATTTTCTATATAACGAACTTTTTCTTTTTGTGATTAAATTTTTGTTCTCCCTTTTTAAAGTATTTCTGAAAAAATTTCAAGTTCTCTTTAACACATTCTATGGTGGTCAGAAATAAGTATATGTGGTAAGTATATGTTTAAATTAATGATTATTACTCTTGAATTACAGTATAAAAATTAACTGCACTTCTCAAAGTTCTAATCAACAATTAGATAAGTCAATAAAAACTACTAGCAAGCACTTTAAATTTTCTTTATGTGAACTTTTTGAAATTTATTGTGAAATTTATTTTGAACTTTTTGAAATGTCCCACAAAGCTATGAGCCTACTATTATCTGTTTGTCTTAACCTCATTGTATTGCTAGAATATCAATTTATTAAACCTAGTGATGCCATGAAAATCTTTGCAAATACAGTCGAACCTCTATATTGCAAATTTTTCTATATAGCGAACTTTTTCCTGGAACCAAGAACATTTCACGATTCTCTTCGTAAAATAACTTTTCTGTAGCGATGTGCATTTTCTATTTAGCGAACTTTTTTTTGTAATTCAATTTTTGTTCTCCCTTTTTTTAAAGTATTTCAGAAAAGATTTCAAGTTATTCTCTCTTTAATACATTTTATGGTGGTCATAAATCTTGAACTGGTTTTATTAGATCCTAACTCGCCGACAGCAATAGAGTTCTGGAAGGTTCATCCAAGAAGTGCAGCCTTTAACCCCCTTTGCCCAGTTCACTAGAAACATCTTCGATATCCTCTTTCACCCTCAGTGGATTTGTCCCGTATTTTTATTTTAAAATAATGCATGTTTAATATTACTTGTATTCTTTAAATTTTATATGAAATGTCCTTAAAATTCATTAATTATAGTATAAAATTTTCTTAATATTGAAAATACAGTGAATTCTCCAACATTCCTTTTTCTTGTTTTCCTTGCAGTTTCTTTTTTGATGGTTAAGATATACAAAATAAACATATATTAATCTTAAAAATACGGCGTGAATAATTACTTTAATATATATGAATTTAAAATTTGTTTTATGTGGTTTATAAAGTATATTAAAAGATGAACTTCTATATAACGAATTTTCCATATAACGAACTTTTTTCCGGGATTTAGCGACTTCGTTATATAGAGGTCCGACTATAGTTAAGTTTCTAGAATACTATTCTCTTACGTTTTATATTAACTCGACATAAGTATGCTTGCAACTTAATTTTATTAATGGAAATACGCAAGACTTCATAGAAAACTCTCTCTCTCTCAAAACCTTAATTACTTTTACTACCTTTATGAAGACATCGTATCAAAACCAGATGCGAATTCCAAAAAATTGAGAATAATGTCGTATCCCATCCCAGCTTGTTATGAAAGTCGTTCAAGAGATTTCAGCAAAATGACATTTAATAAACACACACTGCATAGGGGCCCTCTACACTTTAGTCTAGTTGACCCTAAAACGTATGGCCAAGCAGCTAAAACTCGAGAAAGTTATGTTGATATACCAAGATCACTTTCCGAGAAGGTCCTGGGAAACACTCCACTCTATTTAGATAAGAACCTCGTACCCTCCAAGAATTTCCGGTTCGGAGATTTCAAGTGCCCCTATGAAGGACCACCCACATACTACAACATAAAAATTCATGAACACAGCAGGACATCACAGTTTTGCCGATTTTCCACTTCAAGTGCACTTAAAATACGTACACATCTACCAGTGGCGTAACAAAGAATGCTAGCCCCCCACCCTCTGCAAAATCAGGTTCTGGGCCCCAAGCTCAAATACGTATTTGGAGTCATCCAGGCTTTCGGCCCCCGCAATATTGCGTACGTTACGCCACTGACATCTACAGAAATGTGTCCCTACAGGGACATTTTAAGACTTCCTGATGTCATGGGCCCGTTCGCAAAAGTAGGCCTTGGGCCCCCACACAAATGTAGGCCCCGTCTATGACCCTTAAAAGTAGACAGTACATAACATACGTAATTCAAGACTCGTATAAACAATAAACCGAAACAAATGTGCATGACTTATAATCGAACATACCAGCTGGACCGACTGCCGCTTTTTGACTGAATGGGTAATGATGGTGTACGGTGATAGACCCTATACGTGGACGATGGTCATCACACGTAACCAGTAGACAAATCATTCTAAATTCCCAGTTTTTCGGAGAATACAACCGGAAATAACATTTGATCGTTGAAATTATTCGAATCGTGATCTCAAGACTGAGTCGAGAACGAGACGAGGCCCCCGTTGGCCCATGCCTTAAGACGTTCCCGTGTCTCTATGATGGAAGGAAAATTTTTCTCGCCATTGAAAAATTCACTCTCGTGCATCTTATCTTGAGCAATTGGAACATAATCACCATCATTGGAAAACATGAATGAATCATGCTAAAATGAATATTTTGGTCCAATCTCTGTACTGCTGAAACAAGATCACAAAGTAAAATATATTATGACTCACTCGTCCAATTAGTGTTATCAAGAGTTAATCACCGAGCCGAGAAATGGATGACGAAGACTATACATTCACTCAAATTTCTTCAATACGGAGAACTGAAAACAGATAACAGCAACTTCTAGGAATTTGTTACACAGCACGACGTAAATTTTGATCTAACGTGGCCCCATTAGACCAACACGAGGACACGGGCCAGTGTGCGAGACAGTGGCGTAACGTACACCCCCGCATTGCGGGAGAGCCCAGGTGTTTTAGGGGCCCAAAGCCTGACTGACACACCAAGTACGGATTTGGGCTTGGGGCCCAAAACCTGATTCTGCAGGAGGGCCCTAGCATTCTTCGTTACGCCATTGGTGCGAGAGTTATATTAACGTTGCACTATAAAGCTGCATGAGAGTTATTGGTGACGGACCTCGTAATTTTGAACCATGGTCAAGTGTTGAGGACGATACCCTGTCCTTACTTTCCCGTTTGAGCTTCGATATATATATAACGTGCATCGACCTCCCTCTGCATCGCGGATCTTCACCGGTACTACGCTCGAACTCATGACACCTGCCACGAGTCCATTACCTTGACCACTAGGCTTAATGCAGCCACGAGCCAAGTGTTACCAAAACACGAGATAATTCCTCGTGTTGCCCAGACCCCTCTTCTAGCTTTCAGTTATCACCACGTAACATTTTTCCATAAACGTCGCACTTAAAAGCAACACGAGAGTCATTGAAGACTGACCTCGAAATTCTGAACCAAGGTCAAGCGACGAGGACGATACCCGAGTTGCCACTGCACTGGCCAACCTTCCACATTATGCCAACGTAGGGATTAAGCCTGGACAAATTTAACGTACATCAGCCTTGCATATGTTTAAATCACAACGCGAAAGACAAGTTACCACCACAAGTCAGTGGCGTAACGTACACCCCTGCAACCCCCACATCGCGGGTGAGTGAATATTAACGTCGCACTATTCAGCTACGTGAGGGCTTTTGGCGACGGACCTCTAAATTTTGAACCATGGTCAAGTGCCGAGGACGACACCCGAGCTGGCACCCCCTCTCCTAACTACCACACCAACGGGAGGACGTTGGAACTCTCGACAGATTTTACGTGCATCACTCCCCTACATGGTGGGTCTTTAGTGGTACTGGGCTGGAACTCGGGACAAGCCAACCACGATCCGGTTCCTTGACCACTACGCTACCCCCTCCCCACCGGTCACAAAGCTCGCAACCTTTAACTATTGCAACCACCAAAATTATAAACATCTGATCAAGATAACTGTTTCATTGATGTTACACTAGAACATGCCTGTGTTCAGTAGCGGTTACCGTCTTTGTTTATCCATCCTCTAGCGACGAGGTTAACACCGAAACTACAACCTCGCTGTCCAGACTTTGAATTCTTCATAAAGTGCCGTGTTGAATTAACGGTAGATTTAGCATAGCGTGGTTTTTACCACAACCATATTTTACATTCACTTCCCTAGAGTCTATAGACTTTTGTACGTCAATTTACAAATCCTATATTGGTAGAAAGTTTTACTAACGTCGCACACAAAAAGACAAGGACGATACCCGAGCTGGCACCCCCTCTTCCAAACTATCACACCACACAGAGGACATTCAGCATGGACAGATTTAACTTGGATTGGGCACATCTACACAGCTGGTCTTCATTGGCACCAAGACTCGAACCCGCAACACTCCAGCCCCAAGTTCGTGACCATAACCACAAGCTACAGCGGTCATTCCCGTATTTGGAAATATTCATCAAAAAACACCCACAATTAAAACACTGCGGGACCTTCAAATTTTTTTTCCACGCGAAATTCAAAACTAAAATAAATTACTTGACCAATGCATTTATTCATTTTCTTAAAGATTCCGTAAAAGAAAAGCCTTGCAAGTGACTCATTCAAATTTCCACACAGCCATATTTTCTGGAAAAGTCAGTTATATTCTCCTGCACGTGCATCCCAATGAATCTCCGTATCTCATCGCATCTGGGCCCCACTATCAGTATTTCGCAAAGACATAAATCTCTCAGAAGCTCGCCGCTGAAGTCAAGGATTCTGGACAGAAAATTACGGCATCGCATTTTATTGACACAAAAAGAAGCCGACGACCGTATTATGCAAGAACTGCCAGAACTTTCGAGTATTCTCATTTTCTTACAGTTTGGATAATGAAATAGTTTCTTTTTCTTGGTCTTTCTGTTCGTATTTCTGTCACTTAGTTTTAACTTTTAAATCAGATTCAAATTGCACTGGAAATTCATGTTAAAGAAAACAGAAATTATTTAATTTGTTTTAGAACTTTATACAAAAATTTTCAAATGAATTATTCTTTGTATTTGGAGCTCTGCTTTAATGATCAAAATTAATAAAATATGAGGAATACTGTGCATCTTAAACTAATGCCTCCATTGCTAAAAGAACAATGTTAAATTCACCATGCATAAATTGGCAAAATAATAAATTTACACATAATTACACAATTTACAATTTTAAATTTACACACTTTACACTTCCAATGTTCATTTAAAAAATCAGGCTCATTTAATATCGTACATAATCTACATATTATATAAAAACACCGAATATTAATATACTTTTAAATTTGAAAGTGAATTGCTTGGTGATCTTACCTTCTCATTTAAATCATTTAAATATCAAGATGTGTTACTTTTTGAAAACAAACTCCAATACAATAAATATTTTATATTCTCGGCTGACTGAAAAAAGATAAAACTTACTTATTTAACGTTTTGAATTTTTTTATGTTAATCAAGAAATTAGTTTCGTTTTTTTCTTTACAATAACTAAAATGCAGAAAAACTGGAATACAAATAAAATTAATTATACAAAGAGATTGACGATCACTCTAAGTTAAATATACATTTGAAATATAAGGAATTAAAAGGGGGGGGGGAAGGGTCATATTTAACACAAAAATTCAAAACTTTTATAATTAACGCAAACTGAAGAACGTAGTAAATTTAAATATACAATATAGAAAAAAGGCTAAAAAAGCACACAGGTTCATTAATACAAAATAAATTTAACTTCATGAGAAAGGTAAAATTTATCATTGAAAAGATCAAATTTTGTTTCGTATGGTGGCCTTGCAAAAATATGCTAGTGAGTGAAAAATTAAATAAATTGCTTCTTATAACCAAATTTCAATTTTTCCGCGATCACTAATTACCACAAGGTAGCATAACTTTTGAATTTAACACTCTTTTCGAATATTGAATGAAATGTCAGCTGTTCTTTTCCTAATGGAAATCTCTATGTCCTAAACCAAAATAAACGTACATAAACTATAAAAAGTCTAATATTTCGTAAGTATATTTACAAGAGTTACGAAACTAAATTTATTCAATATTAATTATTGAAAAACTACCTATCCACATCTTCAGAAAATTAAATGTTCTTTATTTACCGCAAATCCCGACAGATAACGAAATTCGAAACTAAATTATTCCGAAGACGATTTCCCGCCGAAAATAAAATTCTTTCGAGAATCTCAGATAACAAACGATATTCATCAACAACTTGAAAAATATTTTCGTTTGAGAAGTAACCAGAAATTACAAAAGAACAAATTATAAAATAATGCTGACAAAATATCACGTGTAGATACGATGACTTGTCAAAACAAACATCCACGTTTAACGATCGTGACAGCTACTACAAATAGCTTCACTTCGACATTTTGGAACGAACTTTTCGCGCTTTGGAACACTATTATCGTAATATCTTTCATAAAAGGCATTCTAGTCAAACAACCACGAGCAATCGCGTCAAAAAAACATTAAAAATTTATAATAAAGCATAAAACTTACGCATTGACAGAAGGTATACACACAGTGCAAAGAGAAAATTAGAAGAGTTCCTAGCGTTGAACCAACGTTCACGTTTGAAATGGAAGAATGGAATAAAAGGATAGCGCGGGTTGAGGTCGAGGCTATATAGGGTCTGTGACGTCACTGGGCAGACGAGAAAGCTATTGATGCGAAAATATGTACCACGAAAATGCGCCTCCCTGACGTCAAAACGTCGCCGGTAGGTTAGTGCATACTATTAAATACTGTATCAAAACATGAAAAAAATATTTTGTTCTAAAAAAAAAGTCCAATCTTTTTGTTTTGTGTTTGACAACTGCTAATTTACGCTTGTATCGAATAATAACAGGAAAGAGGCAGACGTCGCTCTATAGCGTAATTCTTTTATTTTATTTTTGGAATAATAAGATCGTTCGTCATAGGTACGGATATTAATGTATGTGTTTTCTTACTTTTTTTTTATTATTTAAATATGGCGCCATTTAATGCATGTGGCCGTGCAAATGAATGTGAAGCAATTCTTTCTACCTGTCAACCAAAAAGAAAAATGGTTTGCTTATTTTCAAAATGTTGATAATACTTCCGTTTTCGGAGTTCTGTTTTACCTGGAAAATGAATAACAGTTAAATAAATAAAAAAAAAATAAATAAAAAGGAATAATTGTTCTTTTTTTTGCAGAAGATTTTTAATGAATTCATAATGTGTGAATTACAGCGAATGTGGAAGAAGAAATCGGTGTAAATAATTACTTAATTAAAAAATTAAAATAAAAAGGCAATAAAAATTAATTTTAAAGGAATAAAAAAAAAGTAATAAATGACTTAAGGAGACTGACTACTTTCGAAAACCATAATTTTAAAAAACGTATTAATAAATATTTTTTTATATTTAGTGTCTTTTGAATCAGAATATAGACATAAAATTGTTTTAAGAATGTTATTACATGAAAAAATTAATTAAATCCAATTTTTTGACATAAAAATGAAGAAAGAATCACATATTTTCAAAACATTCGTCTTTTATGAAATAAATGCTTCAAAAATAACAATGTTTTGCCTACATATTACTAAGACTCCTGTTCTCAGAGCCTGAAGTAGGATTTTTTGAAAAATATATATTTTAGAAGTGGATTTGTTCATATTTTATTAAATTTAACAAGAGCACCGATTATTATTCAATTCATCGTATCTCTGTAAAAAATGCAAATATTATTTCATTTTTACCAAAAAACAGCATTTTAATAATTCTTTTTTCTACGAGTACTAATATTCTTGAAACAAATTTAAATGTATGTTCTAATTCAGCTAACTCTAGATATTAAAAAAATATTCATAAACACACTTTTTCAAAATCACTGTTCCGAACGTAGTCACCTTAGTAAGAATGGATTTAAATTTAGAAAAATCTCCAAAATTAAGCAGTATGTGTGTGTTCAATCAAGAAAGGAATTATAAATAATGTTTAAAAGAATTATTTGGGCAGAACATATTAAATACGTAGAATATCAACCTAAAAATAGTTGTTCTTCGAAGAAATTCTTCGTTCATTTAGATGGAAATGAAATTTCTAAATATTTAAGGTGTTTGAAATTCGGTGTTATTCGGTTATAATTTTTAAAAAAATCAGTTTGCCAAAGATGAGCATACACAAAAGTATCTTACAAAAGTTTTTAAATAAATTATTAGGCATATAATTAAAGAATGTAGAAGTTCTATACTGTTCTCGTCGTAAGACAAAAAATATTCATATGCATTTTTTTTTCAGTTTAAATTTATTATTTTCCCACCATTAAAACTGGAGGGAAAATTAGCGCAATGAAATATAATTTATATATATATATATAACTTCAGCTTTTAAATACTTATTATAAACACAAAGTATGTAACATAAGAATTATATAGTTAATATTTATTACATTTATTACATTCTTTATATTAAAATATTCTTCAACAAAAAGATTTACGTCGCAACAAACAGATGTTTAAGAAAAATAAAGCACAAGTAGACCAAAAACACAAAGGATTAATTGAATCTTATGTAAAAAAAATATTAATTCATTGACTGTATTTTTTCTTTTTTTTTCTAGTTAAGATTTATTTAGCAAAAAAATCTCTGAAAATTCTTTAGAAAGCTACAATTTCTCTATAAAAAAAAGGAAACTAATCAAACCAAATTAAAAATTAAGTAAAATTATTTCGATAAAATTAGTTAAGTGCAGGGTGATCTATAGGTTCTTATAACGTAATCTGGGCCCTTTGCTTCTCTCGTGACCGCGGTCACCTGGTCATGGTCGCGAACTCGTGACCGATGTTGTCGTGTCCTGATGCCACTGCAGACCCAGCGTATTAATGGGACCGATGCACGTTAAATTTATCGTGACTCAAAACCTCACGTTGGCGTGGTGTGCAAGTTGGAAGAATGAGATTCCAGCTTAAGTGTCTTTCTCATCACTTGACCGCCGTTCAAAGTTACGAGGTCCTTCGCTCATTGCCAGTGGCGTAACGAAGAATATTAGGGCCCCGTGTAAAATCAGGTTTTGTGCCCCAAGCCCAAATACGTACTAGAAGTCAGTCAGGCTTTGGGCCCCCTAGAATCCTTCCCCCCTACGGTGTACGTTACGCCACTGCTCATTGCCCTCGCGTTGTGTTTAGAATGCTATATTAATAAACACTCTTTCTTTTTCTTCCTCCCCTCCCCCTCCCGTTGAATGAGAATTTTTAAAGCGTTGCCATGACAACGAGTGACGCTATTATCATCCTTTTCAGCATTTTGACCTACCCATTCAATATATTTTGCTAAACAGAGGGAAAAAAAGTGTTCTATTATTGTCAGCATTCCATAAATAAACATGGATCCTATCTAAAACTATTTTTAAGTGCAGGAATAATATTGATATTTTATACGTAAATGATAATTGGGAAACAAAATTAACTGAGACGCACGGAGTCTTTCATTTTCAACCATGAATAGAAATAATAAGACTTTCTCGGCGCATGAAATACAAGCTGCATTTCATTTCGTTTCTGTAATAAGCAT
>BMAV01022540.1:289315-306243 GCA_019973955.1 Trichonephila inaurata madagascariensis
TAGTTGAGCCTCTGTACAGAGGTCTGAGCTATGGACAGGCAAAATATTATTGTAATAGAAGCATTTTTCACAAAAGAAGAATATTTTGAAAATGGGTCATTCTAGATTCATTTTTTGTCAAAATATTGTACTTAAATAATTCTTTATTGTAATACTATTCTTAAAACAATTTTAAATACATTTTCTAATCTAAGTGACACTAAATATTATAAGTATTATCCATTTATACGCTTTTGCGAAATCACGGTTCTAAACGTAGTCGGATACCTCAATGGAACCGAGTCCAGACCTTACGAGTCAATGACCAACAAACTGATGAAGTATTACCCCGATAAGATGCTGTATTAAGGTATCCAATTACCCTAAAATATCGTGATTTTTTTAAAAAAATTCACGATTTTTTTTTAATTATTTTATTTTATAGGCCATTGTATTAGCTTTATAAAAATACCAAGTGTTTTAGTTTCCATTGGCTAGGATAATAACTACAAGTGTTTTTAGTGATATAGAAGATGCTACATCACTTTAAACAAGATCTCCAACTTTAAAATGCGTTTTCTCAAAATGTGTTTTTTTTAGAAAATTTCAAACGGGGGCAGCGATTGCTCAAAAAGTTTTGAAAATAATTAAGTGAAATTTTTTGCATATGTTCTGTGTAATAGTAGAAGTATTTTAACTATCAGATTTATCAACTACTGTTTTACTACCAAATTTACAGTTCCTTATGTAAATATAATCAGTGTTTTCTTAAGCAATTTCACATAATAACAAAGCGATATAGGATTCTAGTTTTTGTAAAAAATTAAAATATCGCTTATCCTGAAGGTCATTTCAAAAATGAATAGCAAAGCAACACATTAAAATTGAACATTTGTTCATAAACTTTTTGTACAAAATAGGCTCCGTTTATGCAGTTTTTTTGTAAATTGTTACGTATTTTTTCCTATTTTAGTGATAATAATTTCGTTTTCTCTTCTTAATTTGAGCATATTTTTCTTAAAATGTACTAAATAAATTTAAAAACTACAAAAAAAAAAAAAAAAAAAAAACCCAAAAAAACAATTTTTTTAAAAAAAAAAGCAAAAATTTGTCGAAAGTAGTGGGAAAAAAATTTTAAAAATTAGAAACTTAAAAAAATTTTTTTAATTCAGTGCATATAAAAACAAAACTTTTACAATAGTAACAACGTATACAACTCGTTTCTTATAGCACAAATATTAGTGAAATCAGTTCCGCTCCTCCCAACGCAGAAAAAAAAAAGCATTTTACTCTAGCAGTTTATTTTAACTTTCTAAATACTTAATGCATGGTAATCTTAATCTCTTTCTCATTCAACCATGAGAATACTTTTGTAAAATTGTCGTAAAAACTTCTTTCAGCCTTTCATTTCAAACATTTGTAACGATTTAAATAGTTAATCCACTTAGAGTCAGTCAAGGCCGAAGGGCACGTGTTTTTCCCTTCATATACTGCAGTAGTTACAAACCTTCAGTATTGGCACTTGCTTTCAAATCTCTTGGGGGATAAAAACCAGATAAAACAGACCCATCCATCTAGCTAATGAATTCTCAACCTTTTGTAAAAGAAACTATTATTAGACCCCCTTAGGCAGTAAAATAAAGGTTTCAAACTCTCTCTCAAACAGATTTTCCTTCTTTTGGCTTTCTTCTTTTACACAAATTATAAAAGAAAACCAGTCCTTTGCGATGGATACCATTTAATGTAGTCCATGTCATGTAAGAACATGTGTATTTAAAAATGATGGGGATGAAAAAAAATAGAATAAGTTTTACCTCAAAAATCTTTCAGCCAATATAATACACATCCAAAGCATCTATGGATACAAATTTGAGAAGTTAGAGATAAATTAATAAAACTGAGAGATAATTACAAAAAATTATTAGAAAATGAAAAAAAAAAACTTTAACATTGAATAATTTGCTACTTTTTATCAATTTTATGTGAAAGTAATTTTTTCAATACCTCGTTCTTTTACGGAAACATCATTTTAAAAAAAAACTAACATAGTACGCGCATTTTTCTAATCGTAAATGGCATCCAATATTAAATTCAACAAATGAAATTTTTTTTTTCGTTGCTGACGTTACAATACCGAGGAGACATTACAAATAATGAACTTAAGACAAGCTTTAAAAGCCTTAAATACAATTGATTTACTTCAAACGGGGCGATAATTAGTTCTACTACGTGGTTATACGTGTTGTGGGTTTTGATGTCATTTTTTATCACCACTGCGCTTTAATGCTTTCCAGGAGCTATTGGCGACAGACCTCTTAATTTTAAACCATTGATCTAGTGATGAGCACGACATTGGAGCTAGAAACCCATTCCAAAATTCCACAACACACCAACGTTGAACCTTGTAAGATTTATTATGCACCAGCTACTTTATATGACGAGTCTTCAACGTCATCAGAACTCGAATCCATAACTTGACAACGACGGCCATGTGTTCGTGACCATCACCACACGGCTACCACGGTCACTACAGGATACATGCATTCCTACTGAGCAACATGTTGTCACTTATGTTATATGGAAAAGATTGATTTAAAATGGTTGAAATTAGCCAGAAATGTTGACTCTAAAGGCCGTATCACGTGTACATGTTTCGAGCAATTTTTCGTTCAATTCGGGCAATTTTTACTCAGCCATAGCAACGGCTTTCGAACAACCTTTTGCTAGTGAGCTCAAAAAGTTGTTCCAAATAAAAGTTTCTTGAAATTCCAGCCAATGGGGTTCTTCAGTGCCTTACATCATAAACAAGATGGCGACTTCAATTTCGTCAAACGCATCAGATATGGCGTATAATATTTTAATGGTGTATAATATTTTAACGGCGTATAATATTTTAAATAGAACGGTACTCCATTTCTGTTTACACCCTTCAACAAAAGCACGAGAGAAATAAAAGAAATAATTTTGGATGTTCGTTTGCCGAAGCGGAAAAATCGGCGAGTAATGTTTCAATGTGGAGAAAGAGCGCGGTTGACGTCAGAGCATGTCGTTTTGTTAACGACAACCTTTCCCTCTCAGATAGGACGAAAAATTGGTTGAAAAAATTGCACCAATTGATTGACCAAAAATTGATTGTGGAGCCAGCTCGAACTGTTTCAACAGCATTATTATGCAACAGCAGCGTGAAAAATAAAAGGCCAAAATTTCTTATATATTTTCTTCCACGAATTCAAGGCAGTTAACTCGGATAGGGTTTCACTCTTTAAAATCTGTCTCAGATCCCATACTGGATTACTTCTCTGCTGTTTGCTTTTCTCTCCCTTTTCCCGGGGAAAACATCCGGAATGATGTCGTGCTGGATCATCACTGTTGGCAACAAACTAAGATCAAATTCTGTTCACTACTGAGTCTGTTTTCGTTTTGGAGGAGAAGCCTATCGCATTAATTTATCAAGCAGGTCGGGCTAATACTTCCAAGAAGACTGTTTTATAGAAAGAGACACACAGCGATTATTGCATGAATGATGCTGATTGGATACGTTACCCCTTAAGATACACGATCACTTCTGGTGGTCTTGCGCTCAACTTTAACAATCCAACGACTCGCGTGTTGTTCTGAAAATGTTTTTGTAATATTTCATTGCTCTCAACTTAGAGCCATTTTTCAAATAACTTAGATTCCAAACGGTTTGCATATGTCCCGATTCCTTCAGTGCTGTTTAAATACTTTTTTCATCATTATCTTTCAATAGAAAGTAAATGGAATATGACGGACCACCAGATTGTAGTACCACAAATCATTACATCATTCTTTTCCTAGACATAAATAAGAGCGCATCGTAATTAGGCTAGATTTTCCTAGCATTTAATGGATAACTGCTAGACACTCATGCGCGTCCTAGGGTTTTTAATAGTTTTATTATTTCATTATAAATGTATGATTTTTATGCATGTGATATATGTATAAGTAAGTTTTTATCCTAGTGTTTTCGATAGAATTTTTTTCTTAATATTCTTCTCTATGAGAGAAACCTTATTGTTCTCTCTTCATAATTTCCTTTTATTTTATTATCTAGTTTATCATCCACACGTGTTAGAAACAAGCTTAACTTTTCAACATGGCTCTGATTTTTCTATTATGTCGAAAATTTCTGCTGTACGGGGAAGGTGGTACCATAAAGCAGCTTAATCCTAATTCTCTGGCCTAATTCAGTGATAGTTTTTGAAATCATAATAGATCTCCATTTTAGTCCAAAGACTCTTTCTTTATCTTCAATTGTTATGTTTCTTGGAATCCAATTTCTTTCTTCTTTGGCCTTGTAGGTCATACAACTTTCTTACTTAGTATTTTACTTTATTATACGATATATATATATATATATATATATATATATAGACTCTCTCTCACTCTCTCTCTCTCTCTTATATATATATATATAGAGAGAGAGAGAGAGAGAGACTATTTATATGGGTTTTCTTCTTTTTATTAAAATCTGTTTATCTGAGTTACAATATGATAATCTGTCCTTCTTTCTTTTTTTATTGATTCATCTTGGCGAGATTTTGCTTATTCTTCTCAAAATAAAAATATAGATTAAATATTCGTTTCAATTTTCCTCCCTGCCAAGAGTATTGAATTAAGTGAAAGGAGACAGTGTGACCTTATATACAACGCCGTCTTAAGGTACGAGGCAACTGGGCCCCTACCCAGTGCATTGGCATTGATCGAGGCCCCGTATCGTTCTCGGCTCAGCCTCAATAAGACCTCGATCTGAATAATATTAAAATCATAAAATGTTATTCTCGAGCATATTCTCGAAAAATTGGGAAATTCGAGCAATATGCCAACAGTGACAAGGCTGTATTTTTATGACCTGTTCGTCATCCGTGTCTAGGCCTAGGCCTACCACCTAACATCGAGCTGGATTTTGCCTAGGTTTGTGAGATTGTGAGTCACGCACATTTATTTGTTACGGATTACCGTTTGTACGAGTATTTGACAAAGTATGCTACATGCTTTTTTTCTGGAAAATGGTCGCCATTTGGACCTACTTTTGTATAGGGGGCAGGTCCTCAAAAAGTCCCCGAATACAGGGACATCTTAAATCATGGACCAACTGGGCCCGGGCCCAAGGCTTCACTCTCGGTGGAGGTCTCGTTTCACTCTCTACTCAGTTTTAATAACATCAGGATCCGGATAATTTTAATGGTCAAATATTATTGCCGAATATATTTTCCGAAAAACAGGGACTGCTTGTCAACTGGCAAAAGTTATAAAGACTATTGTTTCGTGAAGGTTTTTGTTCATGTCTAGGCCTAGACCTAATACCATACGCAATCATTCAACTCATTTAATCGAAATGTATCCATCTGTCGAGCTGGATTATGAAATTGTGGGTTATGTACATTTATTTGTTTTAAATCGTTGTTTGTACGAGTATTGGACAATGCTATATACTGTCTATTTTTAAAGATCGTAAGTAGTGCCTATTAATTCATAGGGGCCTAAGGTCTCAAAAAAAAAATTCCCCGACGCAAGGGCCTCAAAATATCTTAAGACGTCCCTGTCTCAGTATATACAGTTATTATGTATTATTAAACGTATTATTTGTGGTTGCATGCTTTATGCAGTAGTTTTTATCGCATACCCTTCGTCCTTTTCAGCCAACATTTTTCCCTCTCCAGGAAAATTTAAATCTTTATTTAAAGTATTTCGATATCAAAATAAAACTTTCCAGTGTATAGAAACATAAAGAAATACTGGAAACGAAATTATTCAGCGAAAAACACGATTGAAATGCTGAATTTTTCATCAAAATACAGAATGAAAAATTTCAGTTGTCGTTTCAGGCTTTTACCAACCATCTTTGCAATAGTGAGTTTGCGAAAGCAAGTACAGGAATTTCCGCAGTTTCGGAAAAAAATTTTCAGAAATTGCGAGAGAAATATCCACGAATCATGGGGAAAACTTGGTTGCGAATGACTTGCAATGAGCGCTTTAAGGGATCGATACCCAGCAAAGAACAGAAAATATAGGGAAAACCTTTTACCAAACCGATGCCAGATTACTTTTAGTAAGAAATACTCAAAAAAAAAATGTAGCATGTAAATAAGGGATGGTGTGTTTGCTTACAGTTTACTGTTCTAAATTTTTTGTATGCTATACACAATAAGACCTGGTTTTAAAACCAGAAATAAAAGTAAAAAAAAGGGTGAAATTTTTTTTTTAAAGTAATGAAAATTTCATCAAAAGTAATTTTTTTTTATTGTCTGTATCTGAAGCAGAGAAGACTAATGTTAAAAATAATCCTCAAATTTGGCACTTTTTTCAGAATGAGAATTTCTCCATTCGAAATATTATATCCGGATTTCATTGTCCTGTAAAAAGCCTCATATTTCTTTATATTATTCATTTTGATTTGAATCAATTTATATAATAAAGAAAAGAATGAAATGTATAAAATTGATTCTTTATTAATTTTTTTTATCATATACCGTAAAATCCGGCGTAAAACGCACACTTTGAACTCAAAAAATAGGATCGAAATTTAAGGGTGCGCGTTATACGCCTATTATATTTATATATAAAAACGATAACTTCAAAAAAAAGAAACGGGCATAAAAATTTTTTAGACTTTTAAAGATATCAGATTACTATTTATTTAAAAGAAATGACATACCTAATGAACTTAAAGGGTTGTAGTTCTAGAAGTATACTATTTTTTCAAAAGCCTGAGATAATTGACTATGAAAATGACTTTAAAAAGTTAAAAGTAAGAATTTTTTTAAAAAAACAAGCTTTTATTTAAATGCGCTAAAAAGAATAAAATAAACTTTTCTTTTAAAACTTTTTTTACTGTCAACTTATGACGTCATTACACAATTTTTGATTTTAAATCTTGTCGCGAGATTTAAGTACTCGTATTTACTTAGTTTGAAAATTTTAAAAATTAAAATCAATCAGATCATAATTAAAACATGCATTTATCATCCAAACTAAACGTGTATACAAAATTTCAGCTCAATCGGTTGAAGACATCAGCTTCAAAATTGAGTTACAAGATTCCCCCCGAACAAATTACATTGCAAGTTAAATAAAAGCTTGTAAAAATGACCTCGAATTAATGACTTCAAAATATAACAGCATTGCACACGTACATTTCAGGTCCCTTCTTAAAAAAGGGGATGAGCGTTATACGCGCGGTGAACTTACCTAAAAATTATAAAAATTGCAGCTTGAAATTGTAAGTGTACGTAATATGCCGAATTTTACGGTAAATAGAAAAATAAGATAAAATTTCCTTTTCGTTTTGAGTTAATATTCGAGTCTGCTTTTTGGGCTTATTAAATTATACAACAATTTATAATATAATCAATATAAATACTATTTTTAAAGTTGTTTCTTTTATATCTTTTAAAAACCTTTCAAAAGCTAATTTAAGAAACCGAGGTTATTCCAATATTTAAGTTCTAATTATAATAACTCGTCTGATGCTATTGCGATATTGGATAAGTCTATTTATTTAATAAACCATTAAATTTATTTAAATATGAATAAAACTGCTCTCCCTCATAACTCAAAAAATTATATTTGTGTATTACTTTTTAAGTCTTTTTTTTCAAATTCTTTTTAAAAATTTAAATATTGGGAAATTATGTATGCAATATCAAGAATTTAATGGCACCCAATTCGTGAAGCTGCAACGAGTTGTGTGATTGGCATTTACAAAAAATGTCGAGTAACTATTACGATCGAAGTAAAATAAGATGACGATGGGAAAAAAAGTCGATAAAGTTTATTTTTTTTTTATTTCAAGCAAAAGGCTTGAAAATATTTGTTATCATGCGACAGAGTTTTACAAAGTGCTAAAAATAACACAGTTCAATTATTTTTGCACTCATTGCACCATTATGTAAGTAACTAAAAAAATTTGGATGAAGAGTATCTCTGATGTAATAGATCTATAATTTACCTCGTGCTAAATAGACATTCAATGAGTTGAATTTATAACGGTCACATGATTAATGCGATCACGTGTTCTCCATTGAATTCAGAACTGACATTAGATTTCTAATTCTACTTTTGTAAGATTTAGATAAAATTTTTCATATTTAGCTCTTTGGTAACGATGTTCAAATATTAAGATTCCTCAAAAAGGGTATCAAAATTTTAAAAAAAATAAAAAACTTTTACTATATGTGTATTTTTAAACTAGGTGCATTTTATTTACCTATGTCATCATTATTGCTTATAAACATATACCTTTTAAAAGAATTTTAACAGTTTCTATTCGCGATTCTTACTAACCATCTAAAGCAGAGGTGTCAAATGTCTATAATAAAATATCAAAATTTCTCCCTAAATAGGAAATATAGTAGCCAAGAAGAGATGTCAGAGTCAGGACGTACATATAAAATTTTTCTTGTTCTCTATATATGTTTATCACATTAAATTATTCGAAATAAACCTACGATTCTATGAGTACAGATTTTCTTTGCAGCCCACCTTAAGTTAAATCTTCTTTATTTGGTTCAAGGCAGCCATTGAGTTTGACACCCTTGATCTACGGAAAATAGCTTTTTAATGTAAAACAATTATAAAACCGCTTTCTGTAAAGGTTCCGCGATTTATGTTAATGATGGCTGCTCTTTAAAGTGAAATGAAGAGAGAAATTAGAGAGAGGTTGGCGATTGTTGTCATTCGAAATCTACGGAGTTAGAGAAGCAATAGTTGAAATTAACGGAGTTCAAGAGCAAAGTTCCAACTGGTCATTTTAGGACGTTTAGTATTGTTGCAGATCTAATTGTCACGATAAGTATTGAATTTATTATTATAGATATTTAAGGCTCCAGATTGGGTGACTCTATTAACGCTGGTGCAGGGATTTACTGCGAGATGTTTTATATATGTGCACCTATCGGTCCTTTTAAAACTGCCTTTGACGGTAAAATAGCTGTCATTCATCGAGCCCTTTTACTACTACAAACACGCTTAGAACGTTTTTGAAAGGTATTATTATTATCAGACTCCGAATCCGCCTTTCAAGCTATAGTCCCACAAAGTAATTCCCTTTCCTCAAATGTCGATTACTGTTGCGATCTTTTCCATTGGCTTGCCGGTTACGGCAAAGAGGTTGTACTTCAATGGATCATTTCCCGTTGTGGAGTTCAGGGTCATGAGGCCGCCAATTATCTGGCTAAAAAAGGATCCTCAGTCCTCCAAACAACACATTCCGGTCTCCCCTACGATTCCATCAGGTGAATTGTTAGGGAGGCATTCAGATCCTACTTTTCCCAGGAACTCACTTCCAGAAACAAAAATAAACCATGGCTTCAACGAATTTGTGAAGTATCCGAATGGCCAAGAAAGAAATCTGTTGCGATGTTCCGTCTCATTTTTGGTCATGACTGTCTCCGCAAGTACCTCCATTGCTTCAATGTGTCGGGAAGACTCTCTGTCCTCTATGCAATCCAGTGGCGTAACGGAGAATATTAGGGCCCCCTGCTAAGTCATGTTTTGTACCCCAAGCTGGATCTTACAAAGGGCTTACTTGGCGTCAGTCGGTCTTTGGGCCCTTACCCCCCACAATGTGGGGTTGCGGGGGTGTGCGTTACGCAATTAATTAGCATTGATGCAATTTAAGAGAGGATATGGACCTCTTGCACCTCCGCAAGTGCCCTGCTTTTCTTTGCGTTTCGATTTGGAAGCGATATTGGGTGGCGAAAACTGCCCTGAGTTTATAGATTTACTGGCGTCATTTTTTCTTTGTATTATGTTTGTTATGATGCTCAGTTGTCTTGTAACTTGCCATTTGGAAAAAAAAATTATAGATATTTAAATTAGTAATCAACCTGACGGCTTCTCTAGCTTAGGTCGAATTTAGATAGTGATTTGATAGTCATAATAATAGTGTTTATTGTATTAAAATGTCTCTTTCTTTGGTACATCCTCACATTTCCGCTGACGACAGCTCGCAACAGAATCTGTAAAGAGCAAAAGTTGGCAACAGTGTAAGCATTAACTGGTTAGCTGGAAACAAGTGATTACAGTTATTCATGTGACTATGACGTCACATGAATTTTGCGCGTCATTAAAATGATTGTAAATATCTTTCTGGTTTTTTTACAGAGGCAATTTTTTTTATCAAATCGCAATGACTGCTGTCTTTATAAAAGGTGAAAATTTTTGAGTTTAAAATGCATTTCTTATTTCAAACCCGGGAAATGACTTAACGTATTTTCTAGTACATAAAATGCTCCTTTGTGCAAGACGTGTCCCACAATTTAGCGCAAATTCATAGGATAGCGTTTAAAATTTAAAATAAAAGATTTAAAATAATTAATAAAATAGAAGACAATTTTAATAGTGAGCTGACCTCTAAGAAACCTGCAAAAACCCCATCACTACATTTGACTTCTCTCTGACAAATCATCAGCTTCGTGTAATAAATGATACTCATTTTCCTCCAGGGCATTGTTAATGACTTACTTCAAGAAATATTTAATGACAGTTTGCTGATCCATTTTTGACCAAGATCTCTTAACCCAGTCGAGCACTTCCAAGATTGATGGTAGTCTTAGGGCACCTCCTTTGGTACATTATGCTCGTTATATAAAACTCGCCCTATTTTCAGAACTAACTAGTAAAGTTTAAAAAAAGTGTATCTTGTACACTGGTAGTTTCGCTTTCTAAAATTAATTTTTATACCGCGATTTATAAAGAATATTTTAAGTTTTAACGTAGAAAATCTTGCGTGCTTCAGGGGTTTCTTTTATAAATTTTGTGTAATTTCGTAGAAATGTGCATATGTGAGTCTTGCCTTCTTTTGTGATTTCTCGGTCAAGTTATAGAACGGAGTATTTGAGTTACCTTTGGACAGGATCTTAATGAATTTTTCAGGAAAATAACCAACTTTTTTTTCTGTAGACTCTATTTTTATCATTTTATTTCTCTACAGAAGTGGCTCTTAAATTTTCTATCGCGCGACTCCCTTTATGTAACTGCCTGGCATCGCGGACCCCCAAGATTTTGAACACACCTCCCTGATTCCCAGCACAGAACTGAGTAATTTATAGGTTCCCCAATAATCCTAAGTCTATCTTTGCTACCTACACAGACCTTAACACTAAGAAGTTAAGTTAGTTAATTTCTTAGTTGAGTTCTTAACAGAGTAACAGAGTTAGTTTACTGTTTTTTAAGAAAACAGTAAACATCTAATGAAAATATTACGAAAAACTAATTTAAAACTAACTGAATTAATATTCTTGATCGAAATACATGCTCTAGTAGAGTTTTTACATTGGGGCAATTTAATGATCTAGTCTAGGATGGTACATCTTTTAATTCTTAAACGAGGCTTTTCAGAGTCTGTGAAAGAGCGAAATCTTAGCATTAAATGAGAGATCTTAACGGACCCCCTAGAAAAGCGACGGGAATGCTCGGAAGGTCCGCGAACTACAGTTTAAGAATAGCTGTTCTAAAGTATTCATCAAATTATTACAGATGTTTCAGACTTTATTTGGGTATAGTAAATAATTTTAATTTATTTTTAAAGTCTAAAAATATATTTTTTAAAACTAAATAAACTAGTCACAATGTGTTAACACTTTTCAATTATTATACTATTGAAAGTGAACATTTATTGAGAGAATAAAAGAAAAATTCTGAAATCTTAAATATGACAAATCTGATTACTTAATCTACTCTTGATTTTCATTACTATCCAATGGCTCCCAAATAAAAAAATAATGCATTTTTTGGTAATATATTATGTTTTTTTTTAAAATCTTTTTAACTACTATTTTGACCGTAAAAAAATCTTGAAAATTTACTCGCATACTTCTTTTTCACTTTTAAAATTATCCCATACAAATCGTCAACTCGATAATCAATCTTTGAAGCCATCATTCTAAATCATTTTAAAAAACAATTCATTTTTAAACCATTTTCACCATCCAATCAAAAAGCCTGCATTAAGTGGCGCCCAAGAGTTGAGAATGCATCGTTTGGCGACAGCAGGTGATCTTTATTCACTGATAATTATGTTTTACTTCTGCCTCTCCAAACGATATTACTACGGTAAAAAAAAAATATTAAAAAACCTTTCTGAGTAATTTTTTAAGGTTTTTTTTTCTCCTGGCTTTTATTCTCTGCTTTTGTTTGTTCTAGGGATGATAATGGTGTGTGTTTAAATCCGTCTGCATTTTTCGAGTTCAGTGATTCCGACGGACAACGAACCCGAATCGAGACACAGGCGAGACATTTTTGCAGTACAGAGTTTCTTCGGAATCATTCGGAATAATATTCTGACCTTGGTGTAGAGTTGGGAATACTAAAATTGAAGAGAAGGAGTGAAAAAAAAATTATCGGGATCTATGCTATGTATTTATTCCACATGAACTGTTCAATCAGCAGAGCCTGCTTGTCACGAGCAGGTTTAAGCAACAAGCTTAAAGGATTAGTTCTCACACACGAAAAATAATTATTTATATGACTGTTGTAATAAGAAACATTTTCTTATAATTCAGTGTTTTCGAAAAAATTCGAAAAATATAGAATTTCGTTCCACAACTATAAATATATCTTTAATAATTACATATTTGGAACTATATAATTTTACACGCTGAATAATTTCTAAGACTAAATGATAATTCATCCTCTTTAAGAAAATGTTTGCAAAACAAGTTTTTGAAAAATTATTGGATTAAATCTCTCTTTAACACAATCATCCAACCATCCACTTCAAGTAACATGAACGGATTATTTTCTTTTCTTTTACGAGCTTAGAAATCTCACTGAAAAATAAGTTAAAATTTTAATTGTTATTTTTATTCAGTAAAATTTATGGATAAATTGTACTTATTGGCTTTAATAAGAATAATTTTTTCAAGGAGATCCTGGCTAAATATTTTCCTAAGTAACAATGTTGGATATTTTACATCAATCGTAATCGTTATTTTGGTAGAATGAAAATTATTTTCTTATCATATATAAATCTAATCCTCTTTATAATTTTCAACGTTTCTTTTCTTTTTTGGCGTTGCTGTCTTATATCTTGTTATATTATTTAAATATATTAAAAAAGAATAATCTATGAAATAATTAAATTTTAAATAAAAAATTTCGATACTTTTTTCATTTTATCCTCAATTCAAAAATTCAAGGAGTTTTTTTTAAAAGAAAATTTTAATATTAATTATTTACAGAATTTAACACAAATATGAATTATAAAAATCCTTATCACCAACAGACAAAAATATTTCGGAGTTTTTAAACTTTCATAAGTATTGAACAATTACAGACAAGGCATGAAATCACAGTGTAAGACATGTGTAATAGCTTTTTTTTTCTTTTTACTTTTATGGGGGGTCAGTTAAAATTTAAAAAATATGCAGAAGAAAGTTCTAAGGCGTAATCTTTATGCTAAAAAATATGAATCTATTGTCCTATGCTACCTTTTCTCTTTTGTATAGGTAATTGAAAACGTACCCAACTCTAAAATTTTAGTTCACAAAGAAACCAGAAACTGTCATAATCCCTTTTAGCATGCTATGAAAGATATTTTTTAGAGAACAGACTGCAATGCATTGTGATATTTCGAATTTCATACATTAAATCTGTTCTTCCTAGTAACATAAGTGTTTTGCTACGTTAAGCAAGATTTTTTAATTTATTTATTACTATTTTTTATTGCAAAATCTTTGTGATTTTGAAAATTAAAACAAAGTAGCAATGCTAGTTCATATATACATTTAATATGATATCAAAACAAACAATAATTGCAGTTCGATAATGTCCATTTTCCTTAATTCCACGTCAAGATTTTACTGGTTTTTTTTTTTTTTTTTGAAAATTAAATAACATCAGTAGATGACAATGGCAACATTATCATTATACAAACTTGCATGATTTAAACTCATGTTAGTTTAAATTCAGATTAAATAAATGATGTTATATAACAGAGATAATTAGATATTTTATGATTATTATAGCAACAACAATAGGCATTGTTCGATTGGTAATGAAAATGTTTTTAATGCCTCTGATAAAAAAAAGTAACAATAGTGCATGATTATATCTGAAACAGCAATTTATTCTAAAAGGTCAATATTTATCTCTTAATTAATTTGATACTAGAATTTTTGAAAGTACTTCTTAACCGAAATGAAAAGTTCAGAACAAATTTGACAAACAATTGGCAAAAAACAAGGTAAAATCGGCTGAAATTTTCTGAATTATTTTTTGAGAAGACTTACACAGCCACATTATTGAATTTTAAAGACGAATTTCACTATCCATCATTTTTTTGGATGAAAGTCGTTGCCAATCTTATTTGAAGTTATAGGAAATGGAGTCATCGTTAAGAGTCATCGTTTTTCGGTAACGTTATATTTGCTTTCATTACGAGCTTTCTAAACTAACAAGTTTTCTATAGAATTATGAAATAAAAAAAATAAATTAATAATTCTCAATAGTTGAAATATCAAATATTTTTTATAAATTATAGAATAAAAAAACTTTAAATAAAAGCATATATTTTTCGATTAGTATGAAGATTTTAAACAAAACTGTATGTACTTAATTTGACTTTCAGTGCGTTTTACTTGCTCATTAATTATTATTTTTTTGGAAGAAATCATACTTTTTTTTCTGGGAATTTTTGGTTAACGATCTAAAAGTAATAAAGTATATAAGTAATCCTGTAATACAAAATCTGTTTTTCATAACAATATTTAGTACTATGTCTTTGCCAATAGTTCTTGAAACAGCACTAACTATAGGGTTGACAGGAAAGTAATTTCGGTTTCTTAGTAGGAAATTTTTCTGCACAAAAAAATCAACTTTAATCTGTCAAATGTCTTCCATTCTGTTCAATAATCACACACACACACAGCTGGCATTTTTCTGATGACTTCATGAATTGACTTCCATTGAGTTTCTGGTCATCAGCAAAAACTCGACCAAATGTGATTTGAGGTCATCTTTATTTTTTAAAATTTTAACCATTTAAAAAGTTTGGCAAAACTCAAAGTAAATAATAATTCGATGGTGCAAGGTTGGGGCTATATGGAGGATGTGACATCACTGCCCAAAAAAGTTCTAATAATTTCGTACGTCTCGCTAAAGATTATGCTAAAGATGTATCCAGCTTGGACCATGATCCTTTTCGATTAATGTTATTGTGGACGATCCATTTTTTATCCCCAACCTTGCACCATCGGATTATCATTTATATAGAAGTTTACGAAACTTTTTAAATGGTAAAAATTTCAGTAACAATGATGACCTCAAATCGCATTTGGACGAGTTTTCTGAATTCTATTGGTTTGGAATCATTAAGTTGCTAGAAAAATGGCTACAGGTAATAATAAAATAGAATGAAAGACATTTGACTGATTAAAGCTTATTTTTTTAATATAGAAAAATTTGCAGTAAAAAAACGGAAATTTTTTCTTGCTAATCCAATATTTTAGAAGACTGTTATAAATTTTAAGTTTTTAAAACTCAGAAAACCGGTATAACCTAAACAATAAATAAGCTTAATCTTATTAAAGTTGTTTGCAATAATAGTGCATCCACAAACCATTAAAGAAAATATTTTCATCAAATATAAATAAAATCGTCATTATAAATTACATGAAAAGGTAAGAAATTAGAATGAAATTCAAAATTCGATTTGAATCAAACCTTCTACGCTGCCACGTGCTGTATGTCCTTTTTCATTTAAATTTAACCAGATTCAGTTACAGGTTTGAAAGAAAAGAAATAAAATGAAATGAAGATATAAATTATGAGCGTCTGAAAACTTTTTTGCTTTTTGTAAAAGAACGTCTGAAAAAATGTCTGCCTATTTTTTTTAACGTAAATTAAATGAAATTTGAGTTCGAAAAAAATTAATGTATCTGCTATTTTCTGCTTTATGCAAATAGAAAAGAACAAGTGGTGATTTGTGATTCGAACCGTATTTTATACAATACTCTCTTTAATTAAACAATATGCTTTTACTATTGTTTTATTAAAATAAAGCTCTTCTACTGTGCTGTTTCTTCATCTTTTTCTCTCTTTTATTGTCAATCGCTTCTCTGATGTAATTCTAAATCAATTACTATATTTTCAATATCAATCATTATTAAATAAACATGGAACTTAGCCTTTGAAAATGAAAGCCTATTACATAATCTTTTCCTGTGATAAGTATTTCATAATAAAAAGTAGAAAGAATAAACAATTCGCGTATTATTCTGTTGATTTTATTTTGTTTTCTTATCTTTTGTGTTTGAGTCAGAAAAAAATGCACCGATTCGATATTCGCCATCTTAATCACTGTTTCGTTGACGGACATATTTGGTTTAGCGAGGATGGCACATGTCTTTTATTTTATTTATTTATTTTTGCCTTTTTGCAATCCATAAAATATTTCAAATAAAAGAGGGGGTTTTATTTCGTCCCTGTTTTGAAAGAAAATTAGGTTAGCATTTTCATTTTCAGTTTTTTTCTTTAGTTGAAATCTAATGCTTTTACTCATAAGATAATTGTTATATCTCACAATCTTTCTAATGAAAAATAAATTCCATTCTACAAAGGATACTTCGATTTAAACAAATTTCTAGTTGCTTACAATTACACATTATATATTAGATCTATATAATAATACCAAAACTAAATTATCATAATATTAATGTAGTTCCACATACAGTGGGCCACAAAAGTGTTCGTACACTTGCAATTTCTTATAAAATTTAATATCTTTTACTAATAAAAATTAATATATTTGAATTGTAATTTTATGATATCTGCAACTTGTTCTTAATGGAATGACATAATTAATTTTTTAGAAGTAGTATAACTACTTTTTAAAAAAATTAATTATCAAAAAGCTACTAAAATATCACACCACAAAAGAGTCTTCATACACTTAACAAAAATCTCAACTTAGCTTTAAATATTGT
>BMAV01022540.1:317564-329736 GCA_019973955.1 Trichonephila inaurata madagascariensis
TGTAGTTCAAAATTATGAGGCATGTTGCTAATAGTCTTCGTATTACTTCAGAGCGCAACTTAAATTAAAATCAATTATTATAAAGCTTTATACACACTTTTCGAATTGGCCTTCTCAATCCTTCAATTCCACATGTTACAAATTTTGAAGAAGTCGTTGAATCACTTTTGACAATTTTAACTGAATTAACCTTTCGCAAAATCTTTACCTGTATCAGACTTTTAGTTGTATTTTCTGCTATACTTGGAAGAACGATATAAAACTTTATAAATAGAAAAGACAAATTTTAAAATCTATCACATTTATAAATCTTTCTCGCTACTTCTGAAACAGACACTAAATTTTTTTTAATACCTCAAGAGTATATCAATATAGTATGACTTTTTAATAACCAAACATAACTTTCTGCATGCTTGGTAAAATTTAATTTGCTATGGCGGCCTTATTCTACGATTCAACATTATTTTATTGCTGATACAGTTCCTAACGAACACAGTCTTGTACAATTCTTGTGTGACTTGACGTAGCCTAACCTAATCCATCTGGGAATTCAGAAGCAATCAGGTTTTTATTGGACATGCTCTTTCAACAGAACAGAATGTGTTCTTTATTTCTTTTCGGACGACATCAAAGACAAAATATTTGTGTTCATTTACTTTTGTGTCTGTGTTTCGTGGTAAGAGTTTTTCTTGAAATGTTGTGGCTAATTGAGTTTATTCTTTTTGCGGTTGGTACCTTCTTGTAAACAATGGCGGTCTCTTATGATATAATTGTTCCTTCTAGAGCACGCCATTTTGCGATTATGATTGACATGGTGGAAAGTCACATCATGCATCTGACCTTTTGGCTGAATCCATGCTATAGCGAAAATCTTCCAGACAATGAAAACAGTGTACAAGTTAACTTATATTTTTATCAAACATATAATAAAATTTTCTTGTATATCTTTATATATTTACATTATTAAAAGAGATAAAAATAGAATATACATGTTTCGAATGAGTTAAGTTATAAGAAAAAACAAGATAAAATTGTACAATTTATTCAAAATGATTCTTGTGAATGAATTTATACATTTTTTCTAGTGATTTTATATGCAAAATAATTAAAAAAACAAGATTGGTTTAAAATATTTACATTTTGTAAAATCCGGCGTATAACGCACACCTGTACTTTCAAGCTGCATTTTTTAAATTTTAATGCATATTTGCCGTATAACGCGCACCCCCTTTTTTACAAAGAAACCTGAAATATACGTATTTAGTGCTCTTATGTTTTGAAGTCATTTATTCAAGGTATTATCCCAGGCTTTTGAAAAAAAATAGTATACTTCTAGAATGCAATTCTTTACATAAGTTCATAAAATAATTCGTATCTTTAAAATAAGCAGTATTTCGGCAAGTAGAAGTCAATTTTTCTTTATGCTCATCTCTTTTTATTTTAAAGCTATCATTTTTATACCCGGCGTATAACGCGCACTTGTAAATTTCGACCTTATTTTTGGTGTTAAAAGTGCGCGTATACGCCGGATTTTATGGTAATTTTTTGGAATTATCAATTCAGAAATTGAACCTTTACAGATATTCTTAAAAGCAAATGCAATCCATAAGAGAGTTATTTCTCCCATTTTTTTTCCTTTTAAGGAGTTAATGGTACGTATTATTTTATAAAATCACTAAAATTTCAAAAGAAAAAAAAATTGATAGATATTTATAAATTAAACTCACATTTAGAGCATTCCTTTAAAAAAAAATACAATAGAAGAATACAGAATTTATTGGATTAAGACTTAAGAAAAAAATATGACGTAGGATATTGTACACAAAATTAATTCAACTAATTTTCAAAATACCTTATTACACAGCAAACGCTTTCTTAATTGGCCTCTATTAACCAGGGAAGTTTGTTTGCAACGACAGAAGGAATGTTGCTATATTGCTATTATTTTACGGATGCAATTTTATTTGATTAATTCTACTCATTAATTATAATTTAGAATAAATATTTCACATAATTTGATGAAATTTAAACTTACCTAATATCCATATAAATACATCCACACTTTAGGCGAAAAAATAAATATCCTATATTATGTGTGATAAATAGTAGCCAAAGTTTATTCGACGGACGTTTTATTCCTACAGTCCTCAAATGTTCAAAAAGATCTCCAAATCAATGATAATATCTCAAAAATATACAAAAATTAACTACGAATTAAGTTCAATTAGCGTCGATTATGCATTATAATTCTTTCCTCCAACTGAAAAAAACATATTTAGAATCAGTACAAAAGATGCCAACTCAAGCAACAAAACTTTAACAACAAACGATTATATATAAGCAAATAAATTTAGTAATCCGATAAATTGGAATTACATGAATTATATATATAGAATTAAAGCAGACGATAATAATATGGGAGATAATTTTCAGCCTAAATAATATTTGAATAACTACTCTGTACCTATAACTTAAATAGTCAAATAAAAATTACTTCAAATTAAAGAAAAGAAATTTAAATCGAACTATATACGAAAACATATACATTTTAGCGATTCCTCTTATATGGACTTTATTAGGTCTTTTTTACTTGAACAATTTTTATTTTTATTTTACTGCCTTAAGCGATTGAATTTGAAAAATTTGTCTACAGGAAATGTTGAAGAACCTACTATTTTGTTGACTAATGATTTAAATTTGAGGATAAACTCATAATTCTACAATTTGAGTTTGAAGGGGGGAAAAGGCTGTTTTGGTGAAGGACAAAATTGTTTGAGCTAGAAAAATTATGTTGCAGTGCGATGAATATTCTATTTAAAATAAAATTAAGCACAGTTTTCAGCAATCTAGGTACATTTTTATTTTTGTTGCGACATTTAATGCAATTTTATATTCAGTTCCATTGATTATACTCCTTCTAATGAATTGAGTGTCTTATATTAGTTTATGCAGATTTATTAAAACTTAAGTGAATTGTGTGTTATCATTTTGTATGAAACAATAATATTCTTGTTAGAAGAAAAAGAGGTAGCATGATAACTGGAATTTACGCCTTGAGTAGTAGATAAATTTGCATATATTTAACTAGCACATGCACGTCAAATCTAAATTAGAATTAATGACTAAATTCGTAAATTAATTTATTTACAACTATCACATCGAATCCTTATTTTAGTTTAGTTCATAATTTGTTTCCTTCAAGTCGAGGTCTACTTTTGTTACACCTCTCTCAAGAAAGGATTTTAATTAATTCCTAGTCTGCCTAGTGATTAATGATATCACTACTCGCGTGCCTTGGACATATTTTAGCTAATCTTATAGATAGTCAAACCTCCTAACTTAATCTGAGGTTCAGAACTGTGAAACTTGTCGCCAATAGTATTCGTGTAGTTTTAACAGTGATGAGATCAAAACCAACCGAATAAGAAAAATAAATTATAGTTTAAAAAAACTAAAAAAACACGCTTTTATATTTAATTGAACTAAAAAATAATTATTAATATAAGAATAAAAAATGATTAACGAGAAAATTAATGTCATTGTGTTAAAAGCGTGGGGTTCTTGATATCTCAACTCTGTTAAAGTTTCTTACTAGTTCTATTTCGAAATGCTGAGTTAGTGGAAAAATGTAGTACAAAGCACACACCCCACGCTTTTATCACAATGACATTAATTTTCTCGTTAATCATATTTTATTGTAATATTAAGAATTATTTTCTACTTTTTAGTTCGATTAACTATAAAAGCGTGCTTTTTAGTTTTTTAAACTATCATTTATTCATCGATGAATTAATCTTAAATGCGTCATTTTTTTAGAATCTGGAATACTATTGGCATCCTATCAGTGCATAGATGCTGCCTGGCTTGCGAAATGTAGGATCAGCCTACTGAAGGAAATCTGGAAGAGCTAAGTTTGAAATATTTAATGCGGAAGAAGGTGTAAAAAGTCAATGATATTTTCTCTAAAAAGAGCTCAGTATTCTCTCTGAAACTCATCCTTCCCTTTCTCACATAATAAAAGAACACTTATTTGTATTAACCATGAGCATTTTCGTTTTAGGCTTGTAACTTAATCTTTTAGTCACCAAATCTGGAATTAGTCGCCAAATCTGGAAATGGAAAATCGTTAATCCTGATCAGGACAATGGAACAAAATTATGAAATTATTCTATTATCCTCGATCTTTGACAAGTGTACAAAATTTCGAAAATCTGCCCTTTTGAAGTGGGTAAAAATCGAGTTCAAAGATTCCGTTACATACAGGTGAAGCTGATGTAAAACATTAAAAAAAATGTGTATGTTAAAAACGTTAATGAAATGTAACTTTTTACAGTATGAAATAGAAATTGAATTCTTCAGTTTTCAATACAACAGGTAAGTCACTTTCAAAACAGACATTTTTTTTTCGGAATACATGAATGAAAAATATAAAAGGTTGAAACCCCCTTTGAGCCTCAAGTTAAATACCAAGATTTTTGGTCTTAATCAGACATAAATAAAAGTTATTGTGATTTTTTTATAAGCAAATTAGCCGTTACCCATCCTTATAACTGGATATTTCATGGTGTTGTGTGTTTATATGTTGTTTTTAAGTAATTGATATCAAAGACTTATAGCATTAAGCTTTCTTTTGTAATCAGAGAAACACTCTGGTTTAAAAAGGAGTGGACTTGAATTCCGAAGACGGAAGTATTTTTATCTTTTACGCCCCCGTAACAACTCTTTGAGAGTCGATTTAGCAAAATCCATTGTTAGTGGATCTCTTCACAACAAAAGAAACATGTCTGCCAAATTTAAAGTCTTTAGGTCTAACTGTTCAAAAACTGAAATTTTTTCATCTATTACACCCCTGCAATTCCCCTCAAACGTCCTTGGGAATCGATATCCACAAAACCCGTTCTTAGTGGCAGGGGCAAACTGGGCCCAGTTCCAGAGCCTCGACTTCCAAGGAGGCCAAGTCTCGTTCTCGATTCGGCATCATTAAGATCATGATCCGAATATTTTTAATCATCAAATGTTATTCCTGGATATGTTCTCCGAAAAACTGGGAATTTCAAACTGTACGCCAACTAGCGACAGTGGTAAGACAGCTTTACTATGTTATGTCCGTTATCCGTGTATAGTAGGACTATATCTACTACCATACACCATTATTAATCATTTAGTCAAAAAGGGTTGAGTCGGATTGTGCCTAGGTTTGTAAGACTGTAAGCTACGCACATTTATTTGCTTTTTTTTTTGTTTTGATTTTTTATTTTTAATGGGGCTGTGGATTGGTGTTTTACCATTGCAGACCTACTACATTCCCCATGATCTGGTATCTCTTTTTAGTGCGGCACCATATAGGCGGATACCAATCACCGCAGGTAATTTTGACACTCCAGAAGGAGGCACCTGAGCTCTGGTGATACGAAACCGTTATTAGGATTTTAATTTTGCCGAGAGCACTCAAGCCAAACAGGCACTCAAAGGATCTTTTACACGTTGCATAATAATGCGACATAGCCGCTGTCTATTTTCTGCATCATGAAAATTCACCGACTTGGACCGGGGTTGAACCCGCAACCTTAGGCGTACAAGGACAGCGACAAACCAATTATACACCACCCAGACGATAACAGATTTATTTGTTACGGGTTACAGTCTTACGTGTATTTGACAACATATGATATATATTGTATAAAGGTGGAGCCTGTTTTTGCTTGGGGGGACTTAAGATCATTAACGTCTTAAAACGTCATTGCTTAGTGGATTACTCAAAAAGGAAACGTGCTTGTCAAATTTCAAGGATAAAAATGCCGAGGGATCTCGTGATGTGTGTGAATGAGTATTTGAAAGAATAATTTAATTCTTTTCCTCCTGTGTATTGATAAATGTGGGCCGCCTTTTCTCACAAAATGTTCGATATTGAATAATCGCAATACCAACGCGTCTTCTGTTCAGGGGGCTTTTCACGTTTTTTGCTCCTATCTCCTAGCGATATACGCATACTTGTTTGAACCGCCAGGGGGCATCGACTGGGATTTCCCCCGCAAAAAAAAAACGGAGAATGTTACGCAGTTGTAGAACGCGAATTCCGTACTTCGCTGTACAGATTAAACCAGATTAGATAAATATCCCTTCTCCTCCATCGTCTTATGTCCCTAGACGTTTTCGGCCGTCACACCTCCGATTATGACGTGTTCCGCTCACGTTACGCATACATATGCAGCTTTGAGGCCGCGCGCATAATCTGCGCATAATCTTCCGCTCACAACTCACGTTTTATAATTGCAATCCCTGTCTCGTAAATAAGATTAACGCCGTCCATTCACGTAATTCTCCTTTATGATGGAGATGGCCTCCAAAAATGCCGGAGATAATGATAAAGAAAAGAGAAATAAATAGATGTTCATTAATCTTGTACTTTTACAGGAATCGGTGAGATTAATCGATCAGGTTTGGGGTGGAAACCCTTGAGGTGGATCGAAATTTTGCTTGCTCGGCATTAAATTGCAGTTTTACTTCTTATTTAACGCTTGGAGGGGGTGGCAAATAAACACAGTTCCTTAAAATTTTCATTTATCAAGGAAGTTTGTTGTTATACTTTCAAAGGGAAATTATTTCGAATGAGTCTGCTTGTTTGCCGTAAATTAAATATTTGTTTGGGTTTTATTTTCGGGTAAACGTCACACAAGAGATCACGGGTACCCAAATGTGCTCACAAATGAGAAAGTTGGCATTTTTGAGAGCCCCAAACATGGAAAATTATACGAATTAAATCTATTCCATTGGCGACCTTTGGCGAATTATAGGTTGAAAAGTATAGCCTTAAACCCGGCATCACTCGCGCGAAAAATAACAACCGAAAGCTCTCGCGCAGGGTGTATCATACCTAATACATTCTATTTTTATCGTAAAATTTGTATACAAGTTAAAAAGGAAGAAAAGTAGGAAATGCAATATGTTTATTACGTTTTTTCACACGTAAATTTAGTTTTTCTGTTCCTTTTATAAGGGCATTCTGTACATTGTATATACACTCCTTGTGAATCTCGTCGTGATTGAATGCGATGTTTTCACTGGATCTTAATTTTTTTTATATAAACCTGTATCTTTTTAAAACTAAACACGTAGGAGTAAACTTCTCCATTCTTTAAATTCAAAAATTTTGGAATTTCTTTTTTATTTTCTCTTATTGTTCCAGCAAGAGTTTTTTTTTTTTTTGTTTTTTGTTTAAGTTCATCTGAAAGTGGGTAAGATGTGTACCAGTTGTCTCCTTTAAAATTACGTTCTTCCCAAATGTTTTTGTGTGTCTACATATAAAACATTTATTTTCAACAGTGTCTCTCTTCTAAATCTGGATCGCTTTCAGTGGAGGAATCATACTTGCTGTGATACTCTTCATCATTTGATTCTTCCTCATCATAACCGCTTCATCCGAAAATACTGTTGTACTATATCTCTCTATTAAATACTGTATCTATTAAATTACTTAAATATCACATTTTTTCCATCATAGCTACAATAATACGACATAGCATAAGGAAGATTTAAAACGTGGTCATGCATTCAGAACTGTAACGGCGATTCACGCGCAGGGTATGACATAACCAAAGAGGAGGTATCCAAAAATATATATTTAGAGTTCACCTACTAACTAAGTCCCCTTCAAAGGATACGACTTTGAAGTCAGTTGCAAGAGAAGCTATCCATTTTCCAAAAAAGGTTTAGAAGGGGCATTGAAAAAAGTTAGTTGGTGGGTATGACATACCCTGCGCGAGAAGTGCCGGGTTAAGGTTGATTGTATGCTCAAGATGGAGTGGGTGAGTAGCGTAATTTCTGAAATGCAGTTAATATTTGTTGATAAATTACTGCATGGAATTAATATGCAAGCACCGAGTAAATATTTTAAAGATTTAAAACTTCTTGCTAAAGTATTTAATAAATTTTGAGAAATTCTCATCAAATGTGATAATACTTATTTACTTACCGAAACCTGATTCCACAAGAAATCTGTCTTGTAGAATTATAGAAGAAATAAAACCCGTTAAGTGGTACAGAATTTCAAAGTTTCAAGCGATGCAAGACTTGGGTGCCTACTCAGATGTCGTCTTTGTCATCGGACTGTGGTTCAGGATTACAAGTCCAATTGTCTTTGGACCTAATTCAGGTTCCAGAGTACGACATAAATTCATTCCAAATCAAGTCTGGTATAATTTTTAGACCAGATGTTCGTGATTTTATAGCGACTCGGATGCATTCGAAATGAACTAGTGGTGGGCACAAGCTAGATCTCTAACTTTTTTTTTTAAAAAGCAATTTAGGTATTATGTATATTTATTTAAAAAATTAATATGGTTATTTTATCTTTTAAAATATTTTCTTTGTTACTCTTGAAAAAACATTTGAACAACAACATTTTTTTTTTTTACAAAAACGCATATGTATCAAGAGTTAACCAGCAACGACAAAGACGCTGATCGAGCTATTATATTTATGTCTCGTGGCCGCGAAAGTCGAGTAGTCATGGTCACGAACTTGTTGCTTGCGTTATCAATTTCTTCTTTCGAAACCTATGTTTACTCAAGACCTGCCATGTAAATGGGGTGGTGCACATTGAATTTGTTGAAGCTCAAAGTCCCCCAGTTAACGTGATAGTGTGGATAAAAGGACGCCGGCTCATGTGTCATTCCAGTCACTTGACCTAGGTTCAAAATTTCTAAATATATTGCCAATGTGCCTCACGTTGCTTAGTTTCGTGTTACATGTCAAGGCATTGCATTCTAAATAGACATTAATATAAAACCCTATCGCCTTCCGAAATAAAGGAGCCAAATTTGGCGACTAATATCCAGCCAAAGTCAAAAATGGTGACTTTCTGACTTATTAGTGAGTCACGATACTGGTGACTAAACATGGCTCCAATTTAGTTTCTATATTGGGGAGTGCATATATTAAGAAACTCGATTTAATTCACAGAGCCATAATCCCGTTATTTCCACACGATGGCTTTTTGGGTGAATCCAGAATCGAACTCATATCATGACTCGAATTTTGCCAATCACAGATCTCTGTACGCAAACACTAAGATATTGTGACTGCACTGAAAAAGAATAAGACGAATACGAATTTACGTATTATACCGTCGACCAATTTCGGCAAATCAAAAGACGTCGCCAAACATCGAACGTGGTAATATTAACAATGACAGCAATTTTACACGGTGATATTCACAATGACAACCTAAAACACGGGGACTTTAACAATGGCAAGGTATTTTCGTTTGGCGAGATTGGTCGACGATATAATACATAAGTGAGTGAGTGAATATTAAAGCTCCGCACTATTCAGATACACGAGGGCTTTTGGCGATGGATGACGTAATTTTAAAGCATGGTCAAGTGACGTGGACGACACGTGAGCTGCCTCCCCTCTCCTAACTACCACACCACACCAACGGAGGACGTTTAAGGACGTCTTCTCGACAGATTTAACGTGCATCGCTCCCCTACACGGCGGGTCTTTAGTGGTACTGGGCTCGAACTCATGACAAGCCAGCCACGATCCAATACCTTGATCACTAGGCTACTGCCGCCACAGGTATAATACGTAAGTACCAGCAAATAAAAAAAATAAACACACATAGTATAATTTTTACTATAAAAAAATCTCTGTGAAGATAAACCTACTTCAAATGATAATGACATGGAATTTTCACTACGAGTTAAATGGCTCCTTGCTTACAAGTAGCACTTAAAAAACAAATATTTACATTTAAACTGAAATCGAGGAAACGATAAAATTTCCTACTGCTAATATGTGATCGATCATTATGATGAGTAACTCTTCCATTTGACGATCGTTATCATTCCAAGATGGTTTGTTTGAAATCCAGCGATTTGTTTGCTTTCAGAAATTCTTCAATAGAAAACAAAATTTATGGCTCGTAAAAAATCACTAAATGCTGCAACACATTCTGAGAATTATATGTTGTCATAAGATAAGACAGCTACGTAAAGATTTTATCACTCTCGATTGATACAGCAGTTGATTTTATCTGTGTTTTACAGCGGATATATCAATAGTATTTTTTCCCGATAAATTTCCTTTTCCTGGTTTCAGAAAGTACTCTTGACATTTTATGTCTATGGATAAATGATTTCAAATGTAGCAAAAGATTAGAAACAGCATGATGATTATTGTCGACAGACTTCATAATTTTGAACCCCGGTTAAGGAACACATAAAATTTGAAAGATTTTCAGCTATTGTAAGGGAATTGAGGGTGTATTTTAAAGGGTTTTGCTTTACATCTTCGATAGTTTTTACAATCTTTGCCATTTTCGTAAGTTTGTCACGGTACCTCCTCCTTGTGTTGGTTGAGGCGGAAATCTCGCCGATTGTTGAAGTTTCTGGGGGAATCCAAACGTAATTGGGATTGAGAAGCCAATAAATCGGACTCGGAAGGATAACTGTGATATTCAAAATAATTCACTTTTATTAATTAAATGTTGGAACTAAGTACGTGATGTGTTGTGACGTTTGAGATAAATAACGGTAGCGTGATATTGATTAATTTAAATATTTAGTTTCTTTACGTCACAGCTATTATTTACAGATTATACACTGAATCTATTAATCTTATTAAAGAGATTATTAGAGTTCAAATGATGTGGTTTGTGAGGGAGGAGTTTCTCTGGGGTCCGTTCGTAACGAAGTTTTCAGGTCATCTCCCGTTCTCTATCTCTGCCCTCTCTAGCTTCGGGAATGATAGAGACCGACGTCTTTAGCTTCGAGTTACATCCGGTTAGTGGGTGGAGAGAGGTACTTCCTGGTGTCAAAGGTTGCCGGGGTGCTGTTCAAAATAAGACCGAGCAAAATTTTTAAGAGTGCAGGTGTCATTGCACGTGTGGTGACCATACCCACAAAGAAGCCGATTCACATCTCTGAGGCCGGAACTTTACAGTGTGGACAAGACACTAAATAGTATTAAAATAAAGACTACTTATTTTTAATTAGATGCAACCTCTTGCCGACAATAATTCAGGACCACAATTCAGGAACTCACTAGTGTGGTTCATTGTCCACAAAGCTAAAACTATTCTCCACCTATTTATACGCTATTTAGTAGTGACGTTCATTGCGAAGTGGAGCTGCTCTATCTCAAAGTGCCTATTTAACTGGACGGGGAAAAATAGACCTCGCGGATAGCCCATTGTTCCAAGTTTTATAAAATAAATTTAGCATTATTTAATAATTATTACAATTTAATTCCCAAGTGAGACAAACCCAACTGAAACGCGGACATTAAATAGCATTTTAATTTTTCCAGATGCCCGAGGTATCCTGGTTGTCATGATTACAATTTCGAACTCTAATATTACTGAAAAACCACCGTGTAGAGGGGTTGATGTACGCTCAGTGGCGTAACGTACACTTCCACATTGGGCGAGGGGGGTAGGCTTGGGCACAAAGCTTGACTGACTGTAAGTACGTATTTGGGCTTGAAGCCCTAAACATGAGTTTGTAAGGGGGCCCTAATATTCTCCGCTACGCCATTGTGCCCGCTAAATCTGACGTGGTTCAAAGTCCTTTTGTAGGCTAGGTGGTTGTTGAAAGAGGGGTGCCAGCTAAATTGTCATTCTTGTCAAATTACGAGGTCCGCCAACAGCTCTCGTATTGCTTTATAGAGCGAGTTAATAAACATGTGACGGCTCTATCCGCGATCTTCTTACTAACTGTCCTCTTGGGGAATTTTCAGTCCTTAAAAAATATTTTATTAGAATGCTTCCTCCGAAGAAGAGAATGTGAACATGCACAAATTAAGACTACTATATAAAGTCTAGGCTTTCTGGTTAGAAAGTGAGATATAGGGTAGACTCTGCTAGCGGAACAGTGATTAATCAAATTTAAAATGTAACGCAGATATTTAGTAATTGTAATTATTGATGTGTCAATCTGTCAATTAAGCTTTAATCTAGATTAGTTAGCTAGGGGGAGTGAGTGAGTGAAAAGAACGTCACACTGTTCAGCTACTCGAGGCCTTTTGGCGACGGACCTCGTAATTTTGAATCATGGTCAAGTGACGAGGACGACACTTGAGTTGGCACCCCCCTCTCCTAACTACCACACCACACCAACGGGAGGATGTTTGAGCTCTCGACAAGTTTAACGTGCATCGCTCCCCTACA
>BMAV01022540.1:352159-371071 GCA_019973955.1 Trichonephila inaurata madagascariensis
AAAAGGGTTTTATAAGGACATTTTGACAAAAAAAATTATTTAAATACAATATTTCGGCAAAAAATTAACTTAGAATAATCTCTTTTCAAAATGACCTCCTTTTATAAAAAATGCTTCTAAAATAATAAAATTTTGTGTGTGTGTGCTCTTATATAAAGTGTAGACTTCTCCAGAGAGTCGGAACTATTTTTTTTAAAGAAATTCACATTATTTTCAGAGTTGCAACCAATTGAAATAAGTATCGGCGTTTTTTTCTTAACATTTCTCCCCTCTGTTGTAAAACATGGATAAACCCACTTCTAAGTTATATATTTCAAAAATTCTAATTGAGCCTCTGTACAGAGGTCTGAGCTATATACAGGCGAAATATTATTACAATAGAAGCATTTTTCAGAAAGCGAGAACATTTTGAAAATGGCTCCTTCTATGTTCATTTTTTGTCAAAATATTGTACTTAAATAATTTTTTATTGTAATACTATTCTTAAAACAATTTTATATACATTTTCTAATCTAAGTAACACTAAATATCATAAATATTATCCATTTATACGCTTTTGAAAAATCACGGTTCCGAACGTAGTCGGATACCTTAACAAAGGTGTCTCAAAAATGATTTTTGCGAAGTTGTTTCACGAAAATATCTAATATGGTTAATATTACCGAAAACATAGGAGTGTTTAAATTCAATATGAATTTGGGGAAATTAATAGTTTTCAATTTAATAATAAACTTACAATTTAGAAGAATAAAATGGAGGAAAGAAGTGATTTTTTCGTGTCTATTTTTATATTTATTAACGTTTTACTTTTCAGTCTTATACAGGTATATGAGTTTATAATGTCAACGTTAAGTATTAGTCAAAATATGAAAAACTCTCTTGAGGGGTGGCACATTGGGTCTTGACACACTGCTCCCGACACCCTAGGATCGGTCTTTCCCATCAAGTAGAGGGAGATTTATACTCGTTAAATCTGACAAAGCTTTAAGTCCTCACGTTGGTGTAATGTGGAAGCTTGGAGAGTATGATGCTAGCTCAGGTGTCGTTCTCGTCACTGCTCCGATCTTTCGCTCAAAACTATGAGTTCCATCCTTTATTGTATTCGTGTAGCTTCAGAATTTGACTTCAATAAGCAATCAATCAATCGATGCAGTTATTTTCCGAAGTCTGATTATTCGAATTCACACAGTCAGTTTAAGTAGACTATTTCTTCTAGTTTTGAAGCAGTCAAATGGAGTATAAGTCGAGTTTATGACATGAGCAAGAGACATTACAGCACTTATTTCAATTAATGATTGATTCAGATTTAGGTTGATATACGGCGAGTGAGTGGATTTAGATGTATAATCTCATTCACACAAAAACGCGCATTTATTTTCCCCCAATTCTATTAGTGCAGAGTTTCTCAAACTGTGGGGCGCCCCCCAAAAGGGCGTGATAACTCTACGAGGGAAGCGCGAGCATATTGGAATGTCGAAAAAAAAAGATTATTTTTTTTAAATTATTAATTTACTGAAAGTAAATAAACAAAATACTTTCTGAAATAATAAAAAATAAAATTAACATTTACACTGATATAAACCAATTATAAATGTATTAGTATTGCACTATGTATTTGATAACTGATTTAACAATACTAAGTTATAAACAAGTTTAATAATTACTAGTGACCCCATGGGCTTATCATATATTAAATTATATGCAAAAACTAACACATATCTTGATTTTTTTTTTTTTTTTTTTTTTTTGTACAGTTTATATAAATAATTTCTAAAGTGCAAATTAAAAGTTACGTGATTCGCGCGCGCACTCTCCAATGTTATCGTTTTCCACGTAGGCGCGCATCCGCGGGTGCATGGGATGTATTCATGTGTATATGATGTATTAAGGGGGGGGGGCAGAAGAAAATGTATAAATAAGGAAATCCTCTGAAATAAGTGAATCTTTCGCAAATACTGTCAAAGACCTTTTATTGTATTCCAAAGCCTTCGGGATAATTTTATGGATAGCAGTGCGCAGAAAAGATCATACTTCGGAAAGACGTCTAGACGTCTGGGGCAATTAACGCTTTGGCTGAGCAAGATGTTTATACCGCCGGTGGCACTTAAGAGGTTAAAGTCGTGTTATAGCTTTAGCGTCAAAAGTACAGTTTTATTGAGTTCAATACAATTTAATCGTCTGGGGGGGGGAACGCGATGAGAGAAAATTATGATTAAGTATCGGGTTGCTAACACTGAAAGTTTGAGAAACACTGTATTAGTGTTATTTTATTTTGTGAACCCTCGAGTACAGGCCTACTTTCCTTATGCTTCTCAAGAGAAGAGTTTGTAAAAGAATTTGTTAAACGAAACAAAACTCTAATTTTCTCAAGTATATTTTGTAGAATTTGGTATTGGAATCTTGGGCGCCTTGTCCGTTCTCGTCACCTGAGAGTGGTTCAAAACTACGAGGTCTGTCACCAATAGTTTTTAATGTAGCTTTAAAAAGCAACGTCAATAAACAACCCATCCTTCAATCAACCTTGGACTCCTTGCAATTAGTTCAAGAGGCAACTGGACTCTACAAGTTTACATGATACGAGATTGATCATGGAGAAACTTTCTCAGTTTTTTTAAGAAAAGCTTAGATTGTTTTCTTAACTTTTAAGTAGACTTCAAGGTTCATTCCTCTGAGCATAAATTTATTATGTTTTTTATGAAAAAGGGTGAAAGTAAGTGTTTATTAATATATCAATTAAAGGAAGATCTGATTTGATTTTAAGTTACCCCACACTGTAAAGCAACATTAAGGCTATTGGCGACCGACCCCGTAATTCTGAGCCATGGTCAAGTGACAATGACGACACCTGAGCTGGCATTTCTCATTCTAAACTGCTACATCATACCAATGGGAGGACTTTGAGGCTCGAAAGATTTAACGTGTATCAGCCTCTTTGTGTGGTGGGTCATCTGGGATATCAAAACTCTGACCCACGACTCGATAGTGCTGGCCATGAGATCGTGACCATGACCACTAGGCTAGTAACCCCTTATAAAAACGGGGTGCTTTTTGCTTCATAAAGGTTTTCAATTATCTGACAAAGAAAGTCGAACAGAAAGGGAAATATCAATTTTTTTTAAAGATACCATATGAGTAAGGATTCCAGTTTTTCTTACTTAAATTATTTATGCATAAATAAGTATGAAGAGCACTCAGAGAAAGCATGTTACTATATGTTCAAAATATACTACTATATGCATACAGTAACAACAAAAGTACTCTAGTATTTTTGTCTTCTTTTCGAATGGCTGTTAAAACAATTTTACTTTTTGTTTTCATAGAATGCTTATCAGTTAAAAGAAGCCTTAAAGATCACAGTTTTTAATGACATTATTGCTATTATTTAAAAAATAATAATAACATTTTAAATGTTTACCCTTGCTAAAAGTAAGAAAAACAAAACGAAATTCAGATTTTATAGAAAGATTTTTTGCATGTGTTTTGGAGTTATAGATAGGGGGTAACCATACTTCAAAGTCCTTAGTTCCCTTTTAAAGTTCAGTGAATGAAATTAGATCTTATACACACTTCAAGAACATGATTACATTTAATCTTGTAAGTTTACATTGAAACAAACATATATATCTGCTTTTAAGTCTTCGAAATTTAGACTTTCAACCTTCTTTCCAAATATAAAAGTGAAGATAACCTCTATAAAAAAAGTGAGCCAGCATGTCCTTCGGAGAGCTGAAGCAGAATTCAATGACTTTTTATTCAATTCTCTCAAAGCGAAAACCGCTTTCTTCCGCATTATACGAGTATGCGGACGAAAGTGCATTTTTATTTAAATAAGAGAAAATCACTCAAGGCGCACAAAACAGATAAGAGATGAACCGTACACAAACCTCCTCCAGAATTTCGTCAAAGAATTAAGATTCCTTCACGCGTTGGAAAATAAACAAATAGAAATTTTCAAAATCCCAACGTACTTTCAACTTGAAATTTTTTAGCATAAATCCTATTCTCATGACGACATGCGTTACCTAATCCACATTGGAAAGTCATAAGATCTGAGAAACCAATGAAAAAGGTAGTGGAAAGGGTCTTTTTTTCAGTCAAGCTTCAGTGTTTCTTCATCTTTTTTTCCACTGTCGAAATGTGGCTAATCTTGCGGAAATAAACGCCAGCGTGTAAGAAAATATTGGGAAATTTATAAGCGAACACAAAAAACAAGGATGATCCATTCGTTCACTTTTCGGAATACCCAGGAAGATTTTGAAGAAAAGCCTTAAAGATAAAATCTCAAACACTTTTTTCTTTTTGTGTCTGTGTGTTTGAAGAGATTTATTGCGTGCAATTAAATATAAATGGCTTTACGTCATTTTTGAGAACATAGGTGATTTAAAGACAGCGTTTTACAATGAAGGCATGCATTCACTGTTAAATACGGCTCAGTGAATTAAAATGCAGGAGCATACTCATCTTCCCCCTCCCCTCCTTAAAATAAAGAAGCAAGTATTTCTAGTAAAAATCAAATCGCTTTACAAGGACAATCTGATATGAAACCGATCGTGTTGGCTTTTGAAAGTCTGAGGAAAAATAATTTTTGCGGCCATTTAGATTCAATTCGCTGAAGCAATTATAGTAAAATCCGGCGTACAACGCGCACTTTTAACACAAAAAATAAGATGTAAATTTACAGGTGCGCGTTATACGCTGGAAATAAAAATGGTAACTCTAAAGACAAAAACAAAAAAAGAGATGAGCATAACAAAATTAGACTTATATACATCGAAATACTGTTTATTTAAAGGAGTTGGTGAATATTAACGGCGCAACGTTCAGCTACAAGAGGGCTTTTGGCGGACCTCGTAATTTTAAGCCATAGTCAAATGACGAGGATGATACGTGAACTAGCCGATTGCCGATCATCACGTGATTATCAAGTAAACAATAACAGCTAATCGCACTACACTTATGGTTGTGTGCTAACTGCCGATTTTGCTTACATTCAAATTATATATTCTTAAAAGTTTTTTCTTACTCTAAATAATTTTAATATATTTTCTAGTCTTTTGCTTTTCGAATAGTTGTATACTTTTAGATTTAGTAATTAGTTTCCCATCTACATTGTGTTTCAAAAAATTATGGATCGTTCAATTGAACAAAAACCTTTATACTTAAAAATTAAGTGTAGAATAGGGGAAGAGGACCTGCCTTGACGATGTCAATTTTTTTGGCGAACGGAATCGATCGCCAAGCTACATAATTTAACGATATGTGTTCCGAGAATTTATAAATTGTAATTTTGCAATAAAAATAAAGAAACATTAATATGAAATTTAAAAAAAAATATATTTATATATATATAAAGCTATCACATCAATACTTAAAAATAAAAACTGTATCGTTTTTTTAAGTTAAAGGAAAGAAAAGATTTCATTTTGTTAAACGATAAGAGTTGAGATATAAATACGAAAATGGCGCCAAAATAAGTCGAATCAAACACGAGTGAAACACGTGGCTATTTGTTTAACGTACCATCATGTGATTATGACGTCAGACGAATCGAGTCCATTGGACATCTCATCAACAAATCCTTTTTTAATTTTACGTAAAAATTTACGCCTGCTTTTACCAATAATGAACTACATTTTAAAAAACCTGTTATTCTAATGAAAATTTACTTTTTAGTGTTTTATTCGATTGAAGTATTTTTTTAAAAAAACAACAACCCCTCAATAGTTTAAGCAGTTATTCGTAAAACTTTGCATTAAGAAGAAAAAAAATTCAATATGTTGTGGTTTTTAAGTAGTAAAGTGAGATACAAGTTCTGCTGCTGATCTGGACATCTGATTGTAGAATTTGTTTAATATTGATTTAGTTTTGATCTTATCTTAAACTGCTATTATAAAAAACTGAAATTAAATTTCATCAAGGAATCTCAAATAAAAATTTAGTTTGTTCAATTAATTAATTTGTGTGAGTTGCATAATTACTTAACTTGACAGGACCTTATTTTTTTTTAAAAAAAAGAAAAAGGGCTTTTGAGAAAATAGGATATTTATGAAGGAAAAATTCATTCGAAACGTGAGATAGAGAAAAGTGGTTTAGAGCCTCTTATATAAGATATGAAAATAATTATTTGGTAATATGTTTTTGTTTACTACCTCTGTAACTCTCCCACATGCTTCCAGACCATAAATTCTTGTAAACATGTACCGAAAGGAAAGCTCTAGAACTAGCTAATTATAAACTTTTAATATCCGACAATTATTATAATATAAAAATATGAATCGAAACAGTTTGATTCCGAACAGTTTTCACGGACAAAACTGACGTAGATAAAAGTCGATTAAATCTCTACACGTGTCCGATCAGTTCTTGTATTCTGACCACAAACACTGCGTAAAAAAAAGGGAGCGTCCTTCTTTTTTTTTTTATTTATCTTTTGATTCTTCTTTAACAGGACGACCCTGAGATAGAGACGGGAAGGCGAAATTGTAAAGATTCCTTAAATTATAATAAGAATGTGAAAAGGAGAGTCGATTTTTAAATAGAGCAATTGAAATTGAATAATTCGAATATTTATTCGTTTAGTAAATATTGTTCTTTTTATGTTTGGCTCTATTTGAGAAGGGAAATAATCGTTTCGTAAATAAATTCATAATTGTAAAAGATAATGAAATTGTTGATGGAGAAGAATCGAGAAAATGGCAAATTACAGGTTTTGAATTTTCATATGTTTGGTAGATTTAGGGTAAAGAAAACGTTATAAAGATACATATTTTAGAACTTGAGCACTATTGAACAAGCATTATGATTTAATTGTTTCTTATTTATAGTCTGCTAATGTTAGTAATTCAATATTCAGTTCGTTTTAAAATATATTGTCTGCCTTATATAAAACTTAACTTGAGCGCGAGTGGAGCAAAAGAATTAAAATTCCATCTGGGTTTAAAATACAGTTTGTATTCTATTTTATCTTATATGCTGAAATTTATTTTTACCATCTTCATTCCAAACAGAATTCATACAGAAAACAGATTTTAAAAAAATTCTGTAGGTACAAAAAATAGAAAGTGTATTGATAAATGTTGATCGTCCTTCAAATACAGGAAAGATCCCCGCAATTAACCGGCAGGTGCTTTCGAAGTAAATCGTAACTTCTTCTAGAATTCACTAGCAATTTGAGTAGGTTTCTTTTTTAACAGGTAACAATTAACACGTGTGTGTATAAACCAACAACAAGCGTAGATTAACAAATCACATGATAAAGACAAACCCGTGTTATCCAATGAATTCAAAACAGACATTAAACTTATTTTATTTGCTGTTCATTTTGTAAAACGTAGATAAAATGAAATTTCATAACTGGGTAAAGATGTTCAAATGTTATACAATAAAATTTCTCCAGAAAAGATTTTTAAATTTTAAAAAATTCTTATTCTAAGCGTTTACTTTTAAATAAAACGCATTTTGTTTACCTATGGGCGTTATTATTGTTGACAAATGTGTACTTTTTTAAGAAAAAGTTTCTGAAACAAGCAAACGTTGGCAACAACGAAGCGCATCAACGGATTGGTTGGAAACACATGATTGTTTCTATCGTGTGGCTATGACGTCACATGAATTTTTTAACTGATTGGCTAGAAACACGAGGTTACATTTATCATATGATTCTGATATCACATGAATTTAGCCTTATCAAATCCCCAATAACAATTTTACATAAGGTAAATGGGTTCTTACGTATTAGACGGTTGACCAATTCATCAAATGAAAAGATTTCGCCAAAAGCCCCGAAATGCAGCCGATAGTGTAAAACGTTTCTATTTTCATACGATGACAGCATTTGGCGAGTCAAGTCTTTTGATTTGGCGAAACTGGTTGACGATATAATACGTAAGTACCGGTAAGTGGAATGCACAACCTGTGTTAAGGTATCCGACTACGTTCGGAACCGTGATTTTGCAAAAGCGCATAAATGGATACTTTTCATGATATTTAGTGTCCCTTAGATTAGAATACAAGTATAAAATTGTTTTATAAGGACACTTTGACAAAAAAAATTATTTAAATACAATATTTTGGCAAAAAATTAACGTAGAATAATCTTTTTTCAAAATGTTCTCCTTTTGTGAAAAATGTTTCTATTATAATAATATTTTGCCTGTATATAGCTCAGACCTTTCTACAGAGGCTCAACTAGAATTTTTGAAATATATAACCTAGAAGTGGGTTTATCCATATTTTACGACAACAGAGGGGAGCAATTTTAAGAAAAAAACGCCGATACTTATTTCAATGGGTGGTAACTCTGAAAATAATGTGAATTTTTCAAAACTTCTAGTTGAGCCTCTATAGAGAGGTCTAAGCTATATATGGGCAAAATATTATTATATTAGAAGAATTTTTCACAAAAGGAGAACATTTTGAAAAAAGATTATTCTAATTTAATTTTTTGCCAAAATATTGTATTTAATTTCTTTTTTGTCAAAATGTCCTTAAAACAATTTTATACAAGCATTCTGATCTAAGTGACGCTAAATATCATGAAAATTATCCATTTATGCGCTTTTTTGAAATCACGCTTCCGAACGTAGTCGGATACCTTAAATGTTTTTCATCCCATGATGCTTCCCTGAATTATCCTTCCATAAAATCGGAGCTTCAGATATTTTTTTATTCAAATAATCATTCCAAGTAGTCCTTCTGAGTTTTTGTTTTTGTAAAGAGATATATTTTTGTCGTTAAATTTTATGACTTGGCGATATTTAATGATTAAATTTATCGCCAAGAAAACTACTCGATATTATTCAGATTATTTAACTTTTGGCCTACAAATGATTTTTCCGGCCACAATACATACTTTCGGCAGAGAAGCAAACGAGATCCCAGGTTCCCGTGATACTGGTCATAGAATTATTAAAGTATACTTATTTGAGGTACTATACATTTATACGAAAAATATTTTTAAGTAAATAATATATTTTCACATCAGCATTCACAAGAATTTTCTAAATATTTTATTTTTAGTCTTTATTGTGTTTTATAATAAACTATATTGGCTAGCCCACAACTAAAAAAGTTTCTTCACTACTGGCTTCAAGTTAGCATGTTAAATTCAAAAAAGCTAACTACAAGATTTTAACTTAAGTGAACCTGAGAAAAATTAATTTTTATAGATGTATGAATTTATTTTCAAAAAATTGAGTGAAAAAGTAAGAAAAGAGAAGATAAAATTAGTGATATACTTCTCTCTCCTCTGCTACACTCTTTCTTTAATAAATTGCCCCCAAAAGAATGTTAATAATTCCAGATATGAGGACAATTTCATGTCCCAAGTGTCAATAGCTACTCGCATCCTATCGAAGCTTCCGGAAATAATGTCATTTGAAATTTTCGAAGGTTTTCAAAATCTGATTGTTAAATATTTGTAATATTCAGGAACGCCGACTGCGTTGGTGTTTACCTGCAAATACTGATGAATAATGGGATATATTATTAATAATAAAGTATAAATAAAGATTTCAAATATTAAACTATAAAACTTTTATCTGAGCTTTTATTAGACCTACAGAAATGGTATTTGAATTTTTTAATATTTTATTTTAGATAAATAAAGGTTGATTAATTTGCCACAGCACATACAAATGAAGCAAATTTTTTTCTGATACCTACTCTTGCAACAGAAATTATGAATTTATGCTATAAAAAAATTATGCAACATGCTTAAACATCATGAATCTATTGAAAAAACCTTGATATTTTTTTTAGCAATGACATATTGTACTTAAAATAACACCTGTTGCGACATCGTGCACATTGAACTTCACAACTACTTCAGGGTTGATAGCAGACAGCATGATTCATTGCTGAAAAGCAGACCGCGTGTGATTCACCGTTGCCAAAAAAGATGTAATAAATTAGCTGAATGGTGATGGGGAATATTAAATTAAGAAAATGTGCAACCTGGAAGTTCATCATATAATAAAAACAATTCTTTTTCGCATGAGTGTCATTAAAACGGGATGTTGTTATAATAGGCTAGCTATGACGATCATGAAGCAAGCATAAAGGATGTAATTCTAATCTTATTTATATTTGCAATTACATTGAACTAATTGTTAATTAACAGATTCCATTTTTTAATCGAATATTTGCGTTAATAACGCTATATATTTATGTTAATTGCGAGAAAAGAATTTTCTTTAAACTACATAAATTTAAACATATTAGTGATATTATTAAATTGGCTACTGATGTAGTAAAGTACATTCTATTTTATATTTTATATTCCAAATATCTTTTTTTTTCTGTTTTAGAGTAAATTTGTCTTAAAACTGTGTACTAAAAATAGTTTCAATGATTTGAATTTGTTCTATAAGATATTAAAAAAGGAAAGGAAATTAAGCTCAAAGCAGTATAAATTAAATTTCAGATGTATGAGATAGCCCTAAGATGACGTCAAAGGGTCGAATGACTAGTCTTCGATTCCATTCAAACTATATATTGAACTAAGCTTATAATTCGATGGACATCTAGTTTCGATTTCAGAAAGAAAAAAGAACAATATCGAAAATCTCCACCAGGGGAAAATTTGGTATTATTGACCTAATAAAATTTTTCTATTTGCATAATCACATTCTGTGGATGTATAGATGAAAAGAAACTCTGGGAAACACATTAAAATAGAAAAAAAAAAACACACGCCACTTACCTTACAGAATCGTTGTTTATTAGTTAAGGTGCATTACAGATGAAAATAGAATATTATTTTTCTACCCTTCATATAAAGTATGGCGTCAGAAAAAACTGTGTTCAATGTGCATAAGAAATAACAAATTTCAACAATTTGAAGCTTTCAAAACTCTCGCAGTTTAATCTAACATGAGATAAAAAGTGAATAGTTAGCCACAAGTTGAATGAATTTTGCAGCGGTTACTGTAGAACAGATGAGGGTACGTATTAGTAAGGTGACCAGTTTTTTTACAATGAAAAGAAGAACGAAAAATTAAAGAAAATGTTACAACATTAATATATGAAACATTTTATTAATTAGACATTTACGCTAATTATGCTTACATCCCTTTTAATTCTTTACTTAAACGAGTATTTTCGCATTGAAGGAATTTTTTTTTGTCAATATATTATTTTCTAATATATATCGGAAATTTCGGTACAAAAAATATCCTTCATCTTTACCTTAGTACTACAGCTAAAATATCAACATTCAATCTTGATTTCTCACGTCCTAAAATTACCAACTGAAAAGACTCATTCAAATGATGCATTAGTTACAGGATAGCACAACGTAAATTCAAAAAGAATAACTAAATTTTCATATGGAATGTGTTCATTTTTGAAATGGTTAAGTTTTTCCACCCATCTTTTATCAATTTCAGCATGCTGGTTTTCCAATTGTTTCAATTTATTATAATTTAAATGTACATTCAGTCTTCCAATTTCTTCAAACAGATCATTGTCAATGATTTTGATATTAGGAATTTTTTTTGATAAAAAATAAACACAGCTTTCTATATCTGCCCAATTTAGTGATAAAGTCAAAAAACAACATGGAAAACTGTTATTTCCTCTGATATTTGTTTCAGACTATTCTTCGACATATCGGCTAGGTTCATCTCTGAATACAGAGATTAACAGATCAGTTTTAAAATATTGAAAAGGAGGGCAAGAGTAGGAGGACACTTTTCGAGGAAGGACAGAACCTATAAAAGGAGGATGGTTGGTTACCTTAGTATTATACCATCGAACAATTTTGTCAAATTAAAACATGTCGCCAAATGTCAAAATATGCATTCGACAGTAGAAATCGTTCTCGTTCTTATTCGGACACAATAACAACGAGGACAACATTTGGCGATATTTTTTGATTTGGTGAAATTGACCTGTGGTGTATAATACCTAAGTACCAAGATGACGAATATCATCAGTGCAATAGTAATATCCCGGTAAACGAATATCTTATTTCTTTTATGGTGTAATTTTTGCAATAGAGGTGCTGTGTGTGAAATTTATCCTTCTGAATTACAAAATTCTCCATAAAAACACCTTGGCGATGCGATATTCCGGACTGAGCTTTCTTGGAGATTCTTCATGTGTAAGGAAGTGGATAATGTACAGCCACGGAGATGTTAAGGCCTAACAAAGCATACTTTTATTCGAACGATTTTTCTATTTTTATTGACTATTGTTTAATTCATAATATTTACATGTGTTCCATCGACCAATTTCATCAAATCAAAAGACGTTGCCAATTACCGTGATATGCAGCTAGTATTGGAAGCCATTCCTGTGCATGTTCGAGCACAATACTAATCACGATAACAGCATTTGGTGACACTTTTTTGAATTGGCGACATCTTTTGGTTTGGCGAAATTGGCAGGAGGTACAATACATTCCGTTAAGTACCTAATCCCTCGCTTGCCTCTAAACACGATACTTTCAACGTTCAAACAGATTTTATTGGAAAGGATCCTGTAGTAGTGCATACTTTTATTTATCAATAAGGCAAATTATTGCCGTCGAATTGGACAGAAATTCAATACAGAAAAGAGGAGTTGGTCAAATTTAGCACGCACTTTTTTTTGACCGTCGACTTTGCTTTACCAAAGTTTCAAATACTGAAAAAGGCTTTGCTATTTTAGCACCATTTTTAACTTTCAGCAGAAATATTATATTGGCTCCTATTGGCGACTTTTAGAATTCAACATTTTGACTGAGATATATGTATCTTTCAAGCTACCTTGCTTAATTTAAAAAGTTCCTTATGAAGTAAGTTTCATGTTCTCTTTCGGTCATCCTTCCCCCGAAAATCGCCGTTTGGGGACGGTATCTGAAACGGGTCTATTTGCGTTCTTCCTACTAATAATCCTCTTGGGGAATAAGGGGTCTTTAAATATTATTCTATTGAAAACTTTCCTCCTCCGAAGAAGACTCAATTAATTCAAATCAAGACGCGTACTGAAAGATAAACTCTCAAGTTCGAAGAAGTGAGAGGTTAGAAGCTAACAGGCTAGCAAGTAGTGATAAACGTAAAGCTAGGCTAGAGCGCTTCGTAGATTATTTGATTAATATTAAAATTGATGATTTGGTCAATTAGTTGTTAAATTGGATTCGGGTCGGTGTGAATTAGATTACTTTAGAAATTATCTACAAAAATAAGAAGGTGGACGTGCTAAGCGTAAGTGATAAGATTTATTATTATATCTCCAATTATCTCGTCTACCACGCTATGGTCCCCATATTTATCGACTGGTGCATTTCTTACTTTAGGGTTTTTAAATTGTGTCGTTTTTGAGCATTGAAAATAAATTAAGTTTGTTTAGACTATATGGCTAATCTTCCTTCTGACTCTCTTACACTAATGGATGGGATAGCCCATCCATTACAGTATCCTGTCTGTTTCCATTTAAAAAATAAAAGGAGCATTTGTCCATTGATTTAACAAGATCACCATTCCTATAAAATCATAGCGTATTTGGTTAATAGACTTTGCTATTGGTGAAGATGGTTAAATATACAGAGTGTCCGGGCTTAAAGTATCCAAAAATAATGGCTTATTATTACGAAACAACACATCAGAATGTAATAAACTGTTCATCCATGACTTGAAAAACTCTCCGAGATTTTTTGGGTCTAGTCCGATAGGTTGCACGTGAGCGCATTATTCGGCAATCGCAGACGATAAACTTGTTACACTGACTTCATTAGCAAAGATGTGGACGCCACAATAAAAGGTACAGTGCGTACTTTGGTTAACGGAATTCAAATCAGTCATACATGTACAGCGACGTGTTCGAACAGAATGGAATGTCGTTACTGTCTTGCGTAGTAGACTTATCAGGACTGCTAGAAAAGGAAACACGCACACGATCAACAGTATATCTTCTATCACGAAAACTTAAGGATACTTGCCAACTTGAGATACCAAAGTTCCTGGCTCCTTTAAAGTTCTTTCCCATTGGTGGATAGATTTTGATGTCGGTCTGTCGACATTCCATTCTGTTCGAACACGTTTCTGCACATGTGTGTGACTGATTTAAATTCCGTTAACCAAAGTACGCACTGCACCTTTTACTGTGGTGTCCACATCTTTACTAATGAAATCAGTGTAACAAGTTTATCGTTTGCAATTGCCGAATAATGCGCGCACGTACGGCCGTTCGGACTAGACCCAAAAAATTTCAGAGAGTTTCCAATCCATCGATGGACAGTCTATTACATTCTGAAGTGTAGTTCCGCAAAAATAAGCCAATGCTTTTAGATTCTTTAAGCCCGGATACCCTGTATATGTATTTAATTCTGCTGAGAGTTGTACTAGCTGTAAATAGCTTCTTTCTAAAGCGTTGTATCGGAATATAAACATTATTTTCAAAACACTTTTTATGTCAAACCTTTCCATAAACCAACATATTTTCAATTTACAGCAGAAAGATTATGTCTCGGTGCTTTCGCCTATGATTTTTTAACCGCTTGCCTGATTATCCCGAGTTATCTCGGGTTCGTATATATTACAGTTAATTATTATCCCGAGAAAACTCGGGGGAACCAGAATTTGTCAGTACGATTGGTTTTATCACGGTTTTATTCGGCCTAGAGGAAATGAAAGGAAATATTCAGTTTTGTGATTGAGGCAGTTTGCAAAGTTTTGATGTTCCACCAACAGTTCACGAATCTGTTGGTGGGACTGTTCACGTGTTTTCCCTATTGTATATTACACGTCGACTTGTGGATTAGTGATGTATAAAGAAGAATAATTCCGTTGTGTGTGAAAAAAAGTAAAATAATGGTGATGATGCAAGATAGCGAAAGCGAGGATTTTTCAGATAGAGATTATGAAGAGATGGACATTGAAAATATAGTGGAAGTGATGCTTCTGTATGAAGCCTACATTTTATACTGTAAATCAGGAGGTTCCCGATCACCTAAACAATTTAGAATAGAACTGATTGAAAAAGTAATTTCTGAAAACCATCGTGACGAGTTTTCTGCCACATCAGGAGGACCCAGCATTAGTCTATCACCACTCAGGTTAACCTCAGGGCATTTTCCAGATGTTATCCCTGCTACTGAAAAAAATTCAAATCCAACGAGACAGTGTACACTGTGATGAGTAAAAGAGATTCCGGAGGTAAGCCAGTAAGAAAAGAGACCAGATACCAGTGTACAGAATGCCAGGTATCACTTTATGTTGTCCCTTGTTTCAAAAACTATCATGAAAAGACTAATATTTAACTTTTTTCCATTTGCCCGAGATAACTCGGGATAGTAAACTAATATTAAAACTGAATGCTTTTACGTTTTTAAAAAATTAAAAATTCAACTTAAAACCTATATATTTTGTTTCGTTTCGTTTCCTTGTATTTAATAATAAAATAAAAAGATGTGATGATTTTTTGCAATTTTTTTCAAAAACATTTGTAAGGGAAGCGGTTAAAAATCTTAACTCTCGCATGAAAGTAGTCTGTGTGTGCTTCTGATTAGTCGTTTTTAAGGTATCCGACTACGTGCGGAACCGTGATTTTGCAAAAGCGTGTAAATGGATAATATTTATGATATTTAGCATAACTTAGGTTAGACAATGTATATAAAATTGGATTAAGAATAGTATTACAATAAAAAAATTATTTAAGTACAATATTTTGACAAAAAAAAATAACTTGGAATAACCTTTTTTCCAAATGTTCTCCTTTTGCAAAAAATGCTTCTATTGTATTAATATTTTACCTGTATATAGCTCAGACCTCTGTACAGAGGCTCAACTAGAATTTTTGAAATGCATAACTTGGAAGTCGGTTTATCCATGTTTTACGAAAACAGAAGGGAGAAATTTTAAGAAAATACGCTGATAATTATTTCAAATGGTTGTAACTCTGAAAATAATGTGAATTTTTCAAAACCCGTAGTTGATCCTCTGTACAGAGGTCTGAGCTATATACAGGCAAAATATTAATACAATAGAAGCATTTTTTACAAAAGGAGAACATTTGGAAAAAAGGTTATTCTAAGTTAATTTTTTGCCGAAGTATTGTATTTAAATAATTTTTTTTGTCATAATGTCCTTAAAACAATTTTATACATGTATTCTAATCTATGTGACACTAAATATCATGAAAATTATACATTTATGTGCTTTTTTAAAATCATGGTTCCGAACGTAGTCGAATACCTTAACGGCGATCTTTTGCCATCTTGTGTGTCGTAACACTTATTTCAAAAACGATGTAGCAGACTCGTAATCATAAGCAAAACTAAAAAAAATAAGAATTTATGAATTCTTTATTCGTAAATAATCGCTTCAGATAAATATAAATTCCTGAGAAAAGTACTTTTAAAAAAAATGGCTATCAAGGAAAAATGAAGCTGAAGAAATATTATTTTGTTAAAGTACCTAAGAAAATATATTATTCTACCCTTCATCCCCATTCCAAAAATTTTCGAAAATTAACATACAAAGAAGTTATACCGCCTCGTGAAACATCTTAAGGTATCCGACTACCCTAAAATCATGAATTTTGTCAAAAAATGACAAATTTCCTTTTATAGGCCACCTTATTAGCTTTATAAAAATACAAAGTTAATTATTTTCCATTCACTATTACAAAAAACTACAAATGTTTTAGTAAAAGCAGATGCCACTGCTTCAAATAAGATGTCATGCTTTAGAATACGTTTTACTCGAAACGTGTTTTTTTTTTTTAAAACGGGAGCAGCAATTGCTCAAGAAGTTTTGAAAATAATGAACTGAAATTTTTTTGCGTACATTCCTTATAATAGCAGAAGTGTTTTAACCTTCATATTTATCAAAATCACTGTTTTATTACAAAATTTACAGTCCCTTATGTGAATATAATCACTGTTTTTTTAAGCCATTTCATATAACTAAGATAAAGTGCTCTGGTTTTTGTAAAAATTAAAATATCTCTTATCCTGAAGATCATTTAAAAAATGAATATCAAAGCAGCACATCAAAACTGCAAAATTGAACATTTGTTCATTAACTTTTTGTACAGAATGGACCCCGTTTATGCAATGTTTTGTAAATTTTTACCCATTTTTTTTCCATTTTAGTAATAATAATTTCTTTTTCACTTCTTAGTTTTTAGTATATTTTTCTTAAAATATACTAAATAAATCTAAGAACCACAAAAAAATCCCCATATTTTCATTTTTTTTAAAAAAAATAATTGTTTCAAGTAGTCGGGACCTTAAATGGAGACTAGCTAAACTTACAAGACAATATTATAAAGACTTGAAAGAATTGGCAACAATATAAAATATTTTAGAGGAAATGATAGCCTTCGCTGGATATGCATATTGAATAGTTCCTCAGAATTTAATTTAAAATTATTTTTATTAGTTTAGTGTAATTATTATGATTAAAAAAGTAAAGGTTTTTACTAGCTAACAAACTACCATTACTTTTTTCCTCATAATCCATTCATTAATTATATAAATGGCATTTGAATCTTACAGAAGGAAATTAAATCAGGTTTAATTGGTCACGCTTTAGTGTACTATTATTATTTTTTTACATCCGTTTGCTTTTTATGTGTGTCTGAGGAAAAAATTCAAAGTTAGTCAGCTTTCCAAAAAGTGAGCTATCAGAGTTTTAATCAGCTTACACACAGTGCCGATCTCAATTGAATATCCTACATTAAAAAAAATGTGTTTTCAATTAATGTAAAATATACTGTTGTATTGCTCTCTACATCATTTTAGAATATTCAGGTACAGGTTTATGCTTTGTTGAAATCTGTCAGAACGCTGGTGAAATTAATGAAAGTGCCAAACAGAGTGGATAAATAAAACGGATGAATTAAATAACATTTTGCATAAATTTTTTACTGAGTAATTTGTAAATAATATTAAGCTTAAAGTAGCTACCGTGCATTACATATCAATATTCCAAACGTTCCAGCCTAAGAATAAGAATTAAATTGTTTTCATTTATATATAATTATTCTATTCTTCATTTTTTGTGCTTAACGCTGTTACGACATAAAATAATATATTTTACACTTATTTGTCTTTGAGTCTCTAAAATAAATTTTAATAACCAAAAAGCTTATAATAATATAGAAAAGCTATTTTTAATACGTGATCTTAAAGCAGAATACGAACAGCTCTACCATTCTTCTCCGAAAAGTACGTCAGCAATTTTTTTATCGTCTGCTTTTTTTTTTTATAGATTCTTATTCCTACAGGATATGTAAAGAGATTTTCTGTCTCAGAATTCAATTTGAAGATTTATTAATTCAACATAAACCTTATAATAATAGTCAATATACACCTTTAAAATCATTATTCATCTTAAAAAAGAAAACGAGTAATTACTAGCATAGAATACAAATGACTCATGAAATCATACGAATTCCAGTTTCGGAAGTAAATCGTTTTTATTCATCTCAACTATACACTTATTTAATTCAGTTCAATGTTTGTTACGAGATATAGTTGTAAGCGTAAATTATGTCTCTGAATATAAGATGATTTTGAACAATTGCATAAATTATAAGGGTGGGGGATGAAGAAATTAAGGCCTTAAGGCCACATACGGCATCGTGAGTATTCAAATATAATCTTTTGAATGAATTCAAATTTTGCCTTAGGTGACTTCTTTATCATATACGGTCGGAACTCTATATAATGAAGTCGCTAAATCCCGGAAAAAAGTTCGTTATATGGAAAATTCGTTATATAGAGGTTCATCTTTTAATATACTTTATAAACCACATAAAACAAATTTTAGGTTCATAAACACTATATATATTTAAAAAAAAGTAATTGTTCACACCTTTTTTTAAATTAATATTTGTTTATTTTATGTATCATATTCATCAAAAAAGAAAGAAAGAAAGAAAAACTGCAAGGAAAACAAGAAAAAAGAATGTTGAAGAATTCAC
>BMAV01022540.1:382241-395173 GCA_019973955.1 Trichonephila inaurata madagascariensis
CTAGAGCAGCGGTTGCGAACTTTTAGAAGTATATGGATCACTAAATTTATAATTTTATACTTGATGTAGGGATGGGGATCTGAGATCGATTAATCAAAAAATCGATTTCTCGAGCCAAAAAATCGATTTTTTAAGTCGATATGTTGCAATGAATCGATTCAATGAACCGATATTTCATTCTAGAAAATCGAAATTCGATTTTTTTCTGTTTTGGTAAAAACCATAAAATTATTTACAATTAGTTGAATGTACTATCTTTAAAACCCGTAATATTACGGTGTTGGCGGTTAAAGGGTTAATTTACTGGCAAGAACAAAAGTACAGTATTTATCATCACGTTCACTCAATAGCCATGATGCACATGAGTATCGTTGGATCATCTGTTCCTTGTGAGTGCCTTTTCGATTGCCGGCAACATCACAAGGGATCATATGCCCAGCTTATATATTAAGCATTGGGAACTATAAGCAATATTATCTATTTTCTAAACTTTTTAATGTAACAAGTACATTTAGAAAATAAATGTCTTCTTTTATACCTGATACTCTGTTATATGGTAATAAAAATAATTATAATTGTCGAATACTCTGAGCTAAAAAATTCGCTGATTTTACTGATTAGAGATAGTTTATGATACTATCTTTCTTGCTTTTCATAACAAGGATTTATATTTACATTCTAAATGCAGATTTGAAAAAAAAAATCGATTTTTTAGAAATCCATCTTTTAGACCTCGATTTTTTTTGTGAATCGATTCATCAGGTTACGATTCGAATCGATTTAAAAATCGATCTTTTTCGAAAAGTATCGCCATCCCTAACTTGGTGGACCACTAATGTGATTGTCCACTATATATGGCAGACCACTATAGCTATATACTGTCATTTATTTATATATATGTCTCAATTTATATTTCCACATCACTGAAAAGGAACTTCATGGAAAGCAAGAGCATGCCGGCAACGCATTCCAATTTTTATTTTTATTTGTACAAATTAAAGACATATGGCCACTAGGCCATTAGTCTCGATCTAGGTTCCCAATATTTAAGAGGTCTCAGGGGTGTTAATTTTGTCTCGAGGGGTGAAAATATAAACAATTTTCAAACAGGTTAACTTAAATTAAATAATCGTTTACACATTATTTACAAAGGATTATGGCTTCAAAAAAGTACAAAATGTTTGAAATATAAATCATAATTTAAAAAATTATAAGAATATGAAAATAAGAAATAATTTTGTAGTAAATATTAAGTAATTTTTGCGTTGCGCACGCTATTTTCTAAAATAGTAGTCTTTGATGTATAAAACTTTGTAGAATTATAAAATGTATCATATTCTTTAAGCCCTACATCATATGAAAATAATATATCTTTTATATCTCAAAATATTTGAAAAGTATTGAAATTTTAAAAAAAATTTTAAAAATGTAATTTTTTTTATTTTTTAAAAAATATAATTTATTATTCCACTATATAACAAGTAATATAAAAAAAAAATAAGTCAATTCCTACTTAGAATAGATGAATAGGAAGTATTTTATTAACGATTGAAATTTGGAATAGGATATATATATATAAATAGATACACTGAAGAGCCAAAAAAACTGGTAAAGGCTTGCATATACAAATAAAGAGATATGGAACCAATCAGAGTACGGTGCTGTGGTCGGCAAAGCCGATATAAGACAACGAGTGTCTGGCACAGTTGTTAGGTTACTGCTGCTACAATGGCAGGTTATCAAGATTTAAGGGAGTTTGAACGTGGTGTTATAGTTGGCACATGAGAGATGGGACATAGTATCTCCGAGGTAGCGATGAAATTTGGATTTTCACGTACGAACATTTAATGAGTGTACCGTGAATATCGGGAATCCAGTAAAACACCAAATCTACGACATTGCAGCGACCGGAAAAAGAATATGCAAGAACGGAACCAACGACGACTGACGAAAATCATTAAGCGTGACAGACGTGCAACCCTCCCGTAAATTGCTGCAGATTTTAATGCTGGTCCATCAACAAGTGTCACCGTGCCAACCATTCAAGGAAACATCATCAATATGAGCTTTCGGAGCCGAAAGCCCACTCGTGTACTCTTGTTGACTGCACGACACAAAGCTTTACGCCTCGCCTGGACCCGTCAACACCGACATTAGACTGTTGATGACTAGAAACACGTTGCCTGGTCTGACAAGTCTCCAATTAAATCGAGCTGATAGACGCGTACAGGTATGGAGACAACCTCATGAATCCATGGACCTTACATGTCAACAAGGGACTGTTCAAGCTGATGGAGGCTCTGTGATGGTATGTTCGTGTCGCGTATGCCCTGTTCTATGATGTGTGCAGTTGGCGTGATATGGAATCCCTGATACGCGTCCAGTTACGACTCCGACAGGTGACAGGTATGTAAGCATTGTCTGATCACCTGTACCCATTCTTGTCCATTGTGCCTTCCGACGGACTTGGGGAGTTTCAGCAGGACAATGTGATACCCCACACGTCCAGAAGTGCTACATATTGGCTCCAGGAGCACTCTTCTGAATTTAGACACTTCCGCTGACCATCAAAATCCCCAGACCAGAACATTATTGAATGTATCTGAGATGCCTTGTAACGTGCTGTTCAGAAGAGATCTCCACCCTCTCTTACTCTTACTGATTTATGGACAGCCCAGCAGGATTCATGGTGTCAATTACCTCCAGCACTACTTCAGACATTAATCGAATCCATGCCAGGTCGGGTTGCGACACTTCTGTGTGCTCGTTGGGGTCCTACACGATATTAGGTAGGTGTACCAGTTTTTTTTTTTGGCTCTTCAGTAAACATATATAGGGAGAGAGTGAACTTATAATTTGAAATTATAATCTTTAAAATTATGATTATATTTTAAACATTTTACTTTTCTGAAGCCCCATTCCTTTATAAATAATGTGTAAAAGAATCGAATTATTTCATTTTAATTTCAAAGAGCTATATATATATTTGAATATTGTTTATATTTTCAGCCCTCTAGAGAAAGTTAACTCCCCTGAGACCCCTTGAACAATAGAGTTAAAAGACAATAATGCGGTTCATTCGTCAATAGGGTCCTTATCCATGGACTGTAGAGTTACAAAAAGTACAGGCTGAAGTGTCCATTAGTCGAATTTTAAAAAGATGGGCATTCAAACGATAGTGCCCAGTCAAAAGACGAAGTAACGTCACGGCTACAGGACGAGGAAAATATGAAATGACTGTCTTTGTGTGTGTGTGTGTGTGTGTGTGTGAACTAGTGATACACTCTCAAGCCTTTCCCTTCATTTGATAGGTAGGAGGCAAACCTCCTCTTAAATTCTAATTTACTTAGGAGTTTTGCAGAATTAAAAGTCATACTATGTGGTTACTAGTGGTTTGTAGAATAGTCGTCCCTTTCTTTGGTAGGAAATCGGCCCTTTCATTTCTCTCGAAGCCACAGTGACACGCAAAACAATATTAACTAATTAAAGTGTTATCCCACCAATTTACCATGGTTGCCAACTCTCAATTTCAAATGCCGTCTGCGAAAGTAGCTAAAAAGTCGATAAACAGACGCAATTTCGCTGAAAATAGTAGCGCTGGAATTTGAAAAAGTATAATCCATATTCTATAACACTTTTTGTTAACCGTGATTTTTGAATCTTTGTAAAAATATATACAAAATTCTTGTCCTGATTATATATAAATTCATTATAAAATAACCATTTAATATAACAATGTAACTTTTGCATCACAGGTTATAGGTAGTTTTTTTGTGTGCAATAGTTGACGGAAGTGCTCCTTCAAGAGTGTCTTAGGGGAGTATATTTGTAAGGAAGACATCCTTTTCGGCGAAAATGGCGTCGATTCAAGAGTAAGCCCATTGTGTGCTTTGGTTTCACGAAACGAATTCCTCATTAATGTTCAACTTTGTAGCGTTTTCGAGTAACACAGCTGAAAAATCGGTTTCTTTTTGTGGATAGGATAACAACATTCCTCGCACACGTGCACACCTAAATATCAGTGGGGTCTCGTCTTCTGACATCGCCACGGTAACCTATGACCGTGAGCCATAAACTCCGAGTGTAATTCGGGGTATCAGAAAGAAACCGCCCCCATCCAGTGGCGTAACGGAGAATATTGGGCCCTCTCTGCAAAGTTAGGTTTAGAGCCCCCCAGCCTAAATACGTACGGGGAGTCAGTCAGGCTTTGGGCCTCATAGAATTTCACTAGTAACTTTCTCCCCAGTCCGGAGTGGGGTTACAACGGACATTCCTTACACCCATACGATGTCCGGTTTCAGCTATCCAAAAGGGGACAAGGGTAATTAGAGTTTTTGTTAGATAGAGAGCCTCATGAGATGTTTCATTTTAGTCTCGAGTGTAGTAACAATCAGTTTAAAATAAACGCTTATGTGATCCCCACCATCAGTAGACTCTTTTACGAAGAAATTAGCTTGCTGAAATAGGCGATTACTTCTCTTACATTTTACTCCTTCTAAATAATAATAGGTCATTATATTCTTAATTTCGAATTTTATTTTGTACTCTTTTTAAGACTTAAAATAATATATATGATTGTTATATGTTGCCTTTTTGTTCGTAAAAATTATTCAAGTTTTATTGGTGTGTATCTATGTGAACAATTCATATTTTTTAATTATAATTTTTTGCTTTAGAGAGAGGGGTGGCATTTTCAATTTTTGTCCGGGGCGGCAAAACTACTAGAGCCGGTCCTGCGATACCATTAATTTTCTTAAACGTTACAGCATAAATTTCGACATTGTTATGAACATCCTGATGCAGAATCAATAAAGAGATGATAGGAAACACTTTAAGAAACAGGAAACGTGACAAAAGACAGGCTAGAGAGTACTTGGCGGGAACTGGAATATCGCCGAGACATTCTCCGAGATTCCAAGGGCGCACACGTTACGATTTCCTGAGGTAAATGGTCTTATAAAAAATTCATAGCAGTTCTTACACTATAATCAAACTAACACATGTCTAATTATAATAGTTTTCGTACATACAAATATGGTGCTTGCGTATTATGGGAACCTATTGGTGACATTATATGACACATAAGAAATCGGTGTTGCCAAATTGGCGAGTTATAAATACAGTTGACGATTGTTGCGATAATACCCAAGTACCATAAATATTTATTATCGGCGCAAGACTTTTGGGTCACCCTGTATTATGTCTCAATGTCCCAGTATAATGACCATCAAAAATCTTTCACGGACCACCGGTAAGCGACTGTTGCTCTTTTTTTTTAAAAAAAAAATATAAAATTATAAAAGTTACTTTAAAAAAAATATACTTTAATGATATATTTTTCAGAACAAAAAGTTCATTCCTGCTTTTCAATAAAAAAAATTTTTGGAACAAATTTCTATAGAACAATTATAAAAAAAAATACTCAATCCACAATTTTAAAATGCATTCAAAAACAAGATAATTCCTGAAAAACACGACTGGTTGGTCAGATAAGGGTATCTCGGAACTGGGGAGCACAAGGAAAATACCTTGTGACAATATTCCATAAGTCAGCACAAAACTAATATCTTGTGATTTGTTTTATAACCAAGTTGCAAGTACAGACCAACTCCGACGAGTTACGAAATGGAATAGTGTCAAGGCTTCTTATCAAATGTTTGATAACAGGTTTATCAGCACTTTCCGCTATTTCTTTTTCTTTCTTTTTTATCATTTCCAATTGTAGTTTTTCATTCACATTTTCTTTCAAAAAAGAAGAAATACATAGTATATCTATCTTAAAGTTACTGTGTCATGTTTGCAGAAGGATATTGATAATAAATTAAATTAACAATTGCTAATGAATTGTTTAATCTGTTATCGCAACTTAGGTAAGTCATCCGGTCGAAATATCAGAAAAAAACCAGCTTCGTCACTGTTTTTTGCCCTATGGAATAGATGATTACAATGCGATCAGTTTATGGCTGCTCCATCATTTTGAAGAACTTATAATGGAAAAGGTCTGATATTCGATGTTGAGTCGTGAGAACTGCCAACTTGTAATAAAATTTTTCGCCAATTCATGTTATCTAAGTACACATATAAAAGTTTGCTTTGCATATCTTAAAACTTGTTTTTGAAAATTGCTGAGTTGAGTGAAATTACAAGATATAAATTGTCTGAGGAAATAATTTAAAAAAAAAAAACTATTGGTTTAACAGACACAGCAATAAAAATACAGTCGGACCTCTATATAACGAAGTCGCTAAATCCCGGAAAAAAGTTCGTTATATGGAAAATTCGTTATATAGAGGTACATCTTTTAATATACTTTATAAACCACATAAAACAAATTTAAAATTTATAAGCACTAGATATTTAAAAAAATAATTATATTTACACCTTTTTTTTAAATTAATGTACACTTTTTTATATATCTTACCCATCAAAAAAGAAAGAAAGAAAGAAAAACTGCAAGGGAAACAAGAAAAAAGAATGTCGAAGAATGGACTGTATTTTCAATATTAAGGAAACAATTTTATACTACAATTAATGAATTTTAAGGACATTTTATAATTTAAAGCATACAAGTAATGTTAAACAAACATTATTTTATAATTAGAACACGGGGTCATGGGACAAATCCACTGAGGGTGAAAGAGGATATCGAAGATGTTTCTAGTGAACTGGGCAATGGAGGTTAAAGGTTGCACATCTTGGATGAAACGTCCAGAACTCTATTGCTCTCAGTGATTTAGGATCTAATAAACCCATTTTAAGATTTATGACCACCATAAAATATGTTACAGAGAGTATAACTTGAATTTTTTTCAGAAATACTTTAAAAAAAAGGGAGAACAAAAACTGAATCACAAAAGAAAAAGTTCGTTATATAGAAAATGCACTTCGCTGTAGAGAGGTTATTTTGCGAAGAAAATAGGGAAATGTTCAAGGCTCCATGGAAAAGTTCTCTATGTAGAAAAATTCGCAATATCTATATTATGTAGAGGTTCGTTGTATAGAGGTTCGACTGTATTTATTAATTTTAAATCCTTTCAGAACAAAAAAAAAAAAAAAAAAAGAAGGTAATTCCTGGATAAATAAATGAAACACTTCTTTTTATTTCATTTCCTGTTGGCTAAAATAAAGAAATAAACTATATTCCAAAGATTGGGGAATAATAAAAAAAAAATGACGAATCGGCATTAATTAAGGAGAAGTAGAAAATATTATATTAATATTATGCCCTCAGTATGGATCTTGAATGAACATGTTAAGTTTTCACCCTCCTGCTAATAGCCGGAATAGACAAGTGGTCATGGTCACGAACTCGTGGCCGGTGAGTCGTGAGTTGGAGTCCTGGTGTCAATGAAGATCCACAGTTTGAAGAAACTGATGCACGTGAAATCTGTCGTGACCAAAATTTCTCCGAAAAACTGGGAATCTCGAAATGCATGCCAGTTATCAATACTGGCAAGACAGCCTTATTATGTCACGTCTTTTGTCCTAACTCAAAAGACGAGCAAAACTCCTGCAAAGAAGCATATAGCTGGTTACATTATGTTCAGGGCCGTAGCTGCCGCCGTATCAAAGATACGGGACCCCCAACACATAAGTAAGCGAAAAATCGTTAAGTTTGAAAGGGGCCTCCAAGAAATTTTTGATACAGGACCCACTTAAGACTAGCTACGCCAGTGGTTATGTTTGAGGAGTCGAGGTCAAGCCCTTTGTCTCAACAAATATACGAGGGTTGGGGCATAAGTCATGGCAACTATTTTTTTTTCCGTAGATATTTGAACGGATCACAAACGTATATGTGTCGTGCGGTTCTGAAAGCATAATGTGTATGTAGAACAACAGATGGATCTGTGATAGCTAGTAGTAGTGCAGCGAGGGCTGTGAAATCAGTCAGTTGGTAAGTGTCGTGTGAGATGGAAGTAACCCGTGTTGAGCAGCTCGCTTACATCAAAATAGCCGTTCGCCAAGCGAGAAATTCGCCGTGACTTTGATCTCATTCCCAAGATTAAGGAATCAATACGTGGTAGGCGGTTTGCAACACGAAAGGACATTGCTAATGCGGTGCGCCAACAGGTGACCCGATTCACAAATGGTGCGGCAAATGCCGAGGATGATGGTATTCAGGGCCTCCCTCACCGTTGTCAGGGTGTGGTGACAGTAGCAGGGGACTAGCTTAGGACCAGCTTTCTCACGTCAACTTAATATGTACTGTGTTGTCATTCTTTTGCAAAGTGAAGGCAATATTGCTCTGTATATATATATACTACCGTAATAAATTAGTGTGTTACAATATTTCAGTGCTATTCATTGTCCACACATGTAGTTTTAACACCTTGTCCTTTCGTCTGTATATGTCACATTTTCCAACCAGACTGGTATCTTTAAACCATGACTTTGTTCTAACCCTCGTATCTATTGAATGACAATAACAAGGAAGAACTTACATATATGCTATGCGCAAAGTGTCAAAAAGATTTTTTAGTGAAGCAAATTAAAGTATCCGAATACGTTCGGAACCGTGATTTTGCAAAAGCGTATAAATGGATAATATTTATGATATTTAGTGTCACTTAGGTTAGAATACACGTATAAAATTGTTTTGAGGACACATTTTGACAAAAAAATTATTTAAATACAATATTTCGGCAAAAAAATTAGAATAACCTTTTTTCAAAATGTGTTCTCCTTTTGTGAAAAATGTTTCTGTTATAATATTTTGCCTGTATATAGCTCAGACCTCTGTACAGAGGCTCGACTAGAATTTTTGAAATATATAACTTAGAAGTGGGTTTATCCATGTTTTATACGACAACAGAGGGGAGAAATTTTAAGAAAAAAACGCCGATAATTATTTCAGTTGGTTGTAACTTTGAAAATAATGTGAATTTTTCAAAAATCATAGTTGAGCCTCTGTACAGAAGTCTGAGCTATATAGAGGGAAAATATTATTATAATAGAAGCATTTTGCACAAAAGGAGAACATTTTGAAAAAAAAGGTTATTCTAAGTATTTTTTTGCCGAAATATTGTATTTAAATAAATTTTTTTGTGTTTGAAAATGTGTTCTTAAAACAATTTTATGCATGTATTCTAATCTAAGAGACACTAAATATCATGAAAATTATCCATTTATGCACTTTTTTAGAATCATGGTTCCGAATGTAGTCAAATACCTTAATTAATAATCAAAACTACTTCGAAAATATTGAAGATATTGACTTCTTGTAATTAATGGCAGCGCAGAGTCCACCACTTCCAAAAAAATTTTTCTTCTTCAAGTCTGGCAGAGGTGAGGCAGAAGATGCTTTATATTGAGCAGCAATTTTGGGCATTGATCCACACATAAAACAAACAGCCTTTTGTTTCTTCGGGTGTTCATTGGTTGTGGTACCACATCCACACACTTTTTTCAGACAGAGGAAGAAGAAATTCTCCTGATTGTAAGTTCTGAACAGTACTATATTGCAACGAATAACATTTTTGCAATTAAAATGCATGCCTGGATGGCATTGATGAAGCAGGATTGAATTTTTGGATAACCTCGTTTGCGGAAAGGACAGACTGAAGAAACATTGGATTCTATAAGATTTCATCTTTTGTGTCCGCTTCCCTTACAAACTTTTTTGAAAAAAATTGAAAAAAATCATCACAGTTTCTTAAAATTTTATTATTAAATATAAGGAAACGAAACAAAACAAAATATGTAGGTCTTAAGTTTAATTTTTTACAGGCATAAAAGAATTCAGTTTTAATATTAGTTTACTATCCTGAATTATCTCGGGTAAATGGAAAAAAAGTTAAATATTAGTCTTTGTATGATAGTTTTTGAAACAAGGGACAACATAAAGTGATACCTGCCATTCTGTACACTGGTATCTGATCTGAAAAATGCCATGAGGTTAACCTAAGTGGTGATGGACTAATGCTGAGTCTTCCTGATGTAGCAGAAAACTCCTCACGATGATTTTCATTATTTATTTTTTGTATCGGTTCCATTCTAAATTGTTTAGGTGACCGTGAACCTCCTGATTTACAGTACAAAATGTAAGCTACGTACAGAAGCATCACTTCCACTGTTTTCAATGTCCACCTCTTCAAAATCACCATCTGAAAAATCGTCACTTTCGCTATCTTGCGTCATCGCCATTATTTTACTTTTTTTCACACATAACGGAACTATCCTTCTTTATACATCATTTATCCACAAGCCGAGGTATACTATACAATAGGGAAAACACGTGACCAGTCCCGCCAAAAGATTAGCGAAACCAACAAAACTGCAAACTGCCAATCAAAGCTGAATATTTCCTTTCATTCCCTCCAGGCCGAGTAAAACCGTGATAAAACCAATTGTACTGACAAATTCTGCTTCCCCCGACTTTTCTTGGAATGATAATTAACTGCAATATATACGAACCCGAGATAACTCGGGATAATCAGGCAAGCGGTTAAAAAGTCACTCAAAAACAAGTAAAAAAAAAAATTTAAGTCAATTCCTACTGAGATCAACAAAGAAAAATTTTATTTTAGATACTTTTTATTAAATAGTTACAATTAATATAAATATGCATATACATAGGACAGAATCACAACATTAAGTGGTCATTCATTTTTATTCATTAACATTAAAGCATCCTATTGTCATCCCAAACAATCGTGTCTATAAAATTTCAGTTCAACTGAATACTTTAAAACGTGAGAAAAAAAACATTTTCAAGTTTTGACACAAGTTGCCAAAAGGGTCGCTAAGTCGCCAAAAGTGATGCCAATGTGGGTGTATTTGTAATTCTTTAAATAATTAGTTTTAATCAATTAATTTTTATTAATTATAATTAAATTATTGTATTGTCATCCAAAGTGATCCTGTATATAAAATTTCAGCTCAATTCAGCGCTTTAAAATGTATTTTATTAACGATTGAAAATTCCACCAAGATAAATAAATATATATAGAGAGAGAGAGTGCGAGCTAATAGTAGGAATTTTTTTAAAAATAATTTTAATTAGCGGCTTTGTCTCCAGCAGCTGCACGTGGACATTCTCCACGTGCATACCTACCAGTTCAAATTTGAAGTGGATTTGCAAAAGGTCCCTCGGATTGCGGTTGGACAAAAGCCAAACGTGGGTTATTCCCAATCACTACTCACAAAGAATCCTCGTCTTCAGCGCGGCTCTCGATGGTACCAGCTACTCTATAATTTACTTCCACTGTAAAGGGCAAGCGTGTACCGACTGTAAGAAGGAGGAGGAGGATAACATCATAACAAACTCAGCTAACCAAGAAGCTGAAATCGATATCACATTATGGAAGAGGTAATTTCAGGATAAGTTGACATATAAGAGGAATAGTGTCAAAACCTCTCTTCCTCTCCTTCCTTTAACCGTCCTTAAAAAAAAATTTAATTGATGTAACCTTTTTTATGTATATAGTATCATTTCAGCCACGTTAAATAATAAGTAACAAAACTAAAGTTGGAGTTTTCCATCATTCCCTCACTGTTGAAGCTTTCTCTCGCGTGTTTCTTTTATTACATCATATTGGTTTTTTTCATAAAAATATTCAAAATAAGGGGCTAAAATAAGTACAAAAATGCCATGGAGGTCTCAACGCATTAAATATATAAATATAATACTTGAAAGCAAGGTGGATTGTTAACTTTGTATGTTCTGGCTTACTGCGCTTGAAAAGGGATTTACGTAATTTTATTTTAAGTTTGGGCGCACAAAAGCTTAATGTTCAACAACGATGTTAAGAGTGAATGCTCATTTTGTACAGAATTTCATGAATCCCTTTGGAAACTTTTCTGTATACTAACGAAGCCATTTCGTACGGTTATTCCCGTCCCTTGAGCAATAGAAAATTAATCTTCTTTAATGACGGTTACTTCAATATATCCATGCCTCATCGAGTGTTACCACAAGCTTCTATTTTTAAGCAGCCTATTGTTTTTCATATAATTTTCTATAATTTGTTTTTCTTTCAGCAATATGTTTCGACAAAGGCAGATGAACATTAGGTTTAAACATGCTTTTTAACTTTAAATCTGTATGAATGGTTTTACTTGCAGTGTCGGAAGATACATTCCTAGTTTCAATGCAATGAATCTTTGAGTTGGCGGATTTTATTTTAGGATCAGAGATTTCACTTTCTTGATAGTTGCCTGCGTTCGAACAGTCGGAGGATGAGGTTTCGTATTCATGTTTTCATTATTACTTTTAGCTAGACATTTCTCTCTCTTACCTTTCATATTTAACCCTCTAAGCGGTCTGCACTTAAAGTCTTGCCATTCTGGAGATGTTTCGAAAATGCACCGCACGTATTTTTTTGCCGTCAGGTGGGGTTCTCAAAAGCGGTTGAGCCGTATTTTTAAGAATGTGGCTCGGCCGCTTTTGGGAATCTTGCTTGAAGGCAGAAAAGGCATCTCTGAAATGACGGGATTTTACGTGCAGACCGCTTGGAGGGTTAATATACAGTCGAACCTCTATATAACTAATCTCTATATTGCGAATTTTTCTATAGAGCGAACTGTTTCCCAGAACCTTGAACATTTCATGATATTCTTCGAAAAAAAACCCTCTCTATAGCGAAGTGCATTTTCTAGAAAACGAACTTTTCCTTTTGTGATTCAATTTTTGTTCTACCTCTTTTTAAAGTACTTCTGTAAACATTTCAAGTTATTCGCTCTTTAACACATTTTATGGTGGTCAAAAATCTTCAACTATTTTTATTATATCCTAACTCACCGAGATTGATTGATTGATTGAATATTAACGTCGCACTGTACAGCTACACGAGGGCTTTTGGCGACGGACCACATAATTTTGAACCATGCTCAAGTGACGTGGATGACTCCTGAGCTGTCACCCCCTCTCTTAACTACCACACCACACCAACGGGAGGACGTTTGAGCTCTGGACAGATTTAACATGCATCGCT
>BMAV01022540.1:399310-432829 GCA_019973955.1 Trichonephila inaurata madagascariensis
TTTTTAAACTTTAAAAAACATCTCTGACTGCTTCTTGCTTTTTAGGCACCCCAAACAGAAAAGGAGGAGGAGAAATGAAAGTCGCAGACAAAGAAAATCATGTACCATCCATAATAAAGGATATGCATAATGCAATTCGGAATTTATTAAAAAAGTAATTTACTATGGTAAAATCAAACGTAACTGTTTGATAAAATATAAATCTATTTTAATCTAAAGGACGTTTCTATTACCCAAAAGGATTTATTTTAAAACAAGTACAGTTAACAGGCAAATACATTGTAGATTTAAATATATATATAAGTTTCCCCTTAAATAAATTTCAGAAGGAAAAAACTTTAAAAATCTGATATTTAAAATTTTTTTTAAAAAGAGTCGGCGGGCCACAACTTACGTACTGGCGGGCCACATGCGGCCCGCGTGTTGGACACCCCTGTTCTAGAGATATAATATTTTTTTCAAAAATTGTGATAATACTTCGAATAAATGTAGTAAAAAGTAGCAAATCTGGGTGGTGATTATGAGGAGCACAGACTGGATAGTGTCAATGAACCAGCTCTCTGGTACTGTTAAAGAGCATCAGTACTGGGCATGTGTAATTAAATTCATTAGTTTTGTAATGCTTACCTTAGTCAATTGAATTCTGTCAATGACAGATTCTTTATCAAAGATTCAGATTGAATTTTACAAACTGGTTAGTAAAAATTTAGATGTACAACATATAAATAGATTTCTAGAAATAAAATGAAATAAAAAAAAATTTCAAAACATTTTTTAAATACATTTATTTGGTTATTTGCCGTTATACGCCGGATTTTACGGTTTTTAAGTAGCTCTTTAGCAAATGCTCAAGGTTCTTTTCCCAACCTATTATATAGCACTGCAAATTTCAAAATAAAATGTACTGTTTCTAAACTAGCATGATCTTCAGTTGAGCCAAATTAAACAATGTTTTTTCGGACTCATTCAATTCCGTTTTATTCGCACATCAAGGGGTTAAAACTGACGGTTGAAAATAATACATTATTTGTGAGAACTATTGAAAAACATGTAAAGCGTGAAAAAGTTCAAAATGTCGTTGTACAGTTCTTTTTCTCAACTTCATCATTCCGAATAATTGTGATCTGTTTTACTTTACAAGAAATGAATTTTTTTAAAAAGTACCATATTTTTGAAAAACATACACAGAATACCTTTAGTCCATGTGGAACAGAATGTCAGTTCAGAATATTGAGGCTTTTAGAACAATCTGGAACTCCATTTTCATCAATATTCATTCGCAGACGATATTTCGCATGAAACGACGAATGTAAGTTATTTTATGGCTTCCTATATGCCATGAGATGAAAAAAATAGAATAAAACATTTTATAGATTCGAAACAATAGTAAAGTTCCATTTCGCTTACGAAAATGTGACATATTTTGGGCAGCCATTTTGCAATCATGTATGAGATACAGTTTGCGTGTTGTTTTAAATCATGGAATATTAGAATAACAAAAGTACTAGGAAGTCGTAAAATTTCAGAAATTAGAGCTGAATTGTGAATACATGCGAGTACTCTATCGAGAATTTAAGATAAATTTGGTACAACATAAAAATTATATTCTCTAACCACCAGAATTCGAATGGATTTTTACCTGTAAACCAGTAGAATAACCCAATGTGCTGCGTGAACATAAAAAATTTTTTATGTAGAACTTTGTGCTCTTGATCAATGTATATTAACTTTTTATCAAATTTCTATTCATTCTTATAAAAAAAAAAAGCTTAAATGAAAAAAAATAAAATAAATTAAAAAAAAAAAAAAAAGAAAGAACATTTTCTGTACCAGATTTATTTTTTAAAGAATAAAAAGATTTAAGAAATAATTAAATTAAAAATATGAAACTTATTAAAACTTAAATATAATATGAAATAAATTATATATATTGAAACTTATCATAAATAATTAAACTATAAGCAATTAATAATAATCAAATTAAAAAATATTACGTTTTTCTATACTTTTTGAGAAGAAAAATTCTTCATAAATATTTAAAAAAATATTCAGTTAAATTTTTAATTTGAAAAAAAAAACATCTTACTTTCGTGATAAACAATAATTTAAGGATGACAAATATGTGGAAATAAAACTAAAATAGAAAAACAATTTATTAAAAACATCAAAATACGATTAATCCTTCTTCACAAAGTTGTTCATTTCATGAAAATATATGTTACCAACTAAAAACAGCTAGTTATATATTTTGAACAAAAATAAAGAAAATTACAGTATGAAAATTACATACGTTATTTATTATATTTTGTAATAATTATGTCGCATATATGAAATAAATGTTTAAAGTATTTGAATACGTTCGGAGCCGTGGTTTTTCAAAAGCGTGTAAATGAATATTTTTTTTTTTTATTTTTATGTTTAATGGCATTTAAATTATAGAATACACAGGACCGATCCTAAGGTGTTGGCCGCCCGCGTGTAAAGACCTAATGTGCCACCCCTTCACGGATTTTTTTAAAAATATTTTGTCTATTACTTAACGTTGGCGTTATAAACTCATCTATCTCTGTATAAGAGTAAAACATTAATTAAAGTACAAATATACACAAAAATAACTTCTTTCCTCTATTTTGTGTTTTTCTAAATGGCAAGGTTATCTATTATTGAATTGATAACTTTTAATTTCCCAAATGCCTATTGAATTTAAATACCTTATGTCTTAGGTAATGTTAACCGTATTGAATTTTCGCAAGTCATTTTTAAGAAGCCTTTGTTAAGCATCGATACACAGTGCCGCTGATAAGCTAGAAAACGTTTTTTTACTATGGTATTGCCGACTCTGTAACGATATGTAGAGTAGACATTAATGGACAATGTGTATGCAAACACTGTGAACTAGCATTCTACTTTTCATGAGCTATGCTATGCTATCTGGACTTATTTTGATTTATCAATAACTATTTAAAATTCAGCATATTATAAGTTTTGTTTTGAGAAATTCGTAAAAACTTTTGCTTGATTGATAGAATTATATGCAACCTGTGGCCGTGCACGCGCTGCTAGGATCGGCTCTAAATATACATATAAAGTGTTTTAAAAATATTATTACAATACAAAATTATTCAATTCCTACTATTAACTCACACTCTATATATTTATTTACCTTGGTGGAATTTTCAATCGTTATAATAAAATACATTTTAAAGCGATCAATTGAGCTGAAATTTAATATACATAATTAATTTGGATGACAATACAATAATTTAATTATAATTAATAAAAATTTTAATGGATTAAAACAAATTATTTAAAGAATTACAAATATAGACACGTTGGCGACTTGTGTCAAAACTTGTGAAAACGTTTTTCTCTCATGTTTTAAAGCATTTAGTTGAACTGAAATTTTATACACACGATTGTTTGGGATGACAATACGATACTTTAATGATAACAAATTAGCACTTAATGTTGTGATTCTGTGTCCTATGTATATACATATTTATATATTAATTGTAACTATTTAATAAAAAGTAGCTAATATAAAATTTTTCTTTGTTGATCTAAGTAGGAATTGACTTAATTTTTTTTTATATATATTGCTTGTGTTCAAATGTAATTTTTTGTCAAAAAATGAAGAAAAAGTGTGACATGTTTTCAAAACATTCTTCTATGAAAAGTACTTCTATAATATTTTGCTTATACCTAAATAAGATTTCTCGACAGAGCCTAAAATGGGATTTTTGTGAAATTCACAATTTTTTCAAAGTTACGATCAGTTAAAATATTAACCGGTGTTTTTAATTAAAATTTCTCCCCATTCTGATATATAAAATATGAATAAATCCACACCTAAACTATATATTTCAAAAATCCTAGTTCAGGCTTTGTACAAAATAATATTATTACAGAAGCCTTTTTTATAAAAGGAGAACGTTTTAAAAATATGTCATTCTTTCATTTTTTGCGAAAAAATTGCATTTAAATAATTTTTGACTGCCATAATATTCTTAAAAAATTTTTTTACATGTATATCCTAATTCAAGTGACACTAATTAATGTTTATAAACAAATTTTATTGCAGAAACGGCTAATAATTTCGCTAAAGAGTATTCAAACACCACAACACAACTGATTTTTTGAGTATTTTTTAAAACGAAATGAATTATTTTACGTTGCCATTCAAAAAATTATAAATAAAATTAGGCTTATCATTAAATACTTCGTCAATATTTAGAATAGCCATTTTACAAGTTTAAAGACAAATTAACCTAAAAAGAAAATAAACGTAAATGGTTGTACTTGGATAATCCATTTATAACGAACGCTGTTCATAATGGTCTTCAAAAACTGGTTCAATCATTCGGTTGACATTTGCGACTATCGCAGTGACGTAATTCCCAGTAGTTTCTCCCTTTCTGCATGACATGTATCGAAGGCCATCTTACACAAAACGTGTAAGGGATAATTGGTTAAAAGGAAAAGAAAATTAAAAAAAAACCAAGTGTTTATATGAAACGCACGATTTTTAAGTCTTATAGGATTTTGTCGGTTACTGAATACAATTTTTCATGTTTAATGCGAGACATTTACAGAATGCAAATAATGAAGTTCTTTTTTTGTAATTTTCTATCCTAATAAGTTTTTCATTTTAAAAAAGTGAATATATAAAGGTTATACACTTATACTCATTTTAATGTAGTCCATTTCAACGTTTGAATATGCAAATGAAATAAAAGTCAAAGTAAATTACAATTAAGGTTATCTATTGAAAATACTTAGATGAAATAAATCATTACTTCATAGAGTACAGTCAAAATCTTAAGGACATGGTTCAACATATAAAAAAGTGGCCGCGATAGCCAAGTGGTCAAGGTATCGGATCGTGGCTGGCATGTCACGAGTTTGAGCCAAGTACCATTAAATCTGTCGGGAGCTCACCCTGGTAGTTAGGAGAGGGTGTGCCAGTTCAGGTGTCATCCTCGTCACTTGATCATGGTTCAAAACTACGAGGTCCGTCGCCAAAAGCCCTCGTGTAGCTGAACGGAGCGACTTAATATTCACTCACTCACAACACATACAAAAATTTTTCATTTATTGGTTTTCAAAGTTTTTCGTTGTTCCCCCTATATGCATATGTTATTTAACTCACATTCACAGAGTTTCTGTGTTCAAAATATCACAATCAATCATTTAATTTTTTAAAAGAAAAAAAACTTTAAGAATTAATGAGGCGATTTTAAAATGCTACTCCAACACTAATTAACATACACTTATGAAATTCGATTTACAAGTATGTCCAACTAAGTATAAAAAAAGTTGATATGAGTTTTGTGATAACGTGACTGATATTCGTACAATACTTTTTTTTATGAATGCTTATTGAAAATTCCTTTAAAAAAATGTTTAAATTCTAACTTTAATTATTTTTTAAAAAATAAGTATAGTTATGATTCAAAAACGCATACCAATTTTTGTTACATGTATCAATAGCAATAGTTAGAAAAACATGAAAGTATCTGGTACAGTAGTAAAAAAAAAAACTTATATTTTAAATGAAGACAAACTAATTATTTTTTCTGAGATAAATCGGTTTAAAATTTTTATTTGCCATTGGGATGCGAATAAAAACGAACGTTAAAATTATCATAACACTGTTTTTTTTTAAAAAACTAAAGAGCTTTCAAATTTTGTGAGATTATAAAAATATATATAAAAAATAATTTAGGTTAAAAAAAATATTTGATTTCTGAACTAAATTTCGTCAACAAAATTGTACTGTGTCTTATGAAAATCACAGTGGCACCGTTAATATATAGTGTGTTCATTTTTTTAAGTTGACTTCTAATTATCCTTGAAAGTATTCTTTTAAAAAACAACTACACTACCAACATCATTTAATTTACAGTATGAATTCTAGAAAGATGTCCACCCTACCTGTTTTTTGGATATTAAGAAGCAGCACATATGCATATTTGTTAGTTTATAAGTTTGTGTGCTTACAGTTATTGTTAAAAAAACCCCACCTATAGCATTACTTGTGAAGCAACTCTATTATCAATTGTATAAGGAACTCAAAGATCATATAGTCAACCTTTTAATGATTGATATTTAAGATGTGTGTAACATTTATTATGAGTTTTAATTTTAATTATATGTTTCAATTATGTTCAATAAATTTGTTTAGTTTTTTTTCACTGGTTTTTATTATTGGCATTAATGGATTCAGATGCTAAGCAGTCATTAATTACAAAGAAATTTTAAAAAGATTTCCATAACACAAACTGTTTTTCTCTGACAGAAAAATTACTGTAGCACAATGGCGTAATGGCCTCCCCCCCCCCAATCACGCGCGGGGTGGGGGCAGGATTCTAGGGGGCCCAAAGCCTGATATTATGGTGGTTTTACAAACTTTTGAAAGATCTAGCTTGGGGCCTAAAACCTGAATACAGGGGGTTCCTAATATTTTCCATTATACCACTGCACATATTACTTTTATGGAAGGGGAGGGGGTACATTCTAAAAAAACATATAGACGAAAGCACTGAGGGATATAAACTACAGTAAAAATTCAATTGGTCAATGGGGCAGATCTGCCACCCCATTCTTATGTACGCCACTGAAGCGAATAATTACTCCAAATTACCCCAGCAAACCCCACATCGCAGGATGGGCACAGGATTCTTGGGGGCCCCCAAACGTGACTTTGCAGGAGGCCCTAATATTTTCTGTAACTCATAAAAAAGGCCCGCCCACTAAGTATTTACCTAGAATTAATTCAAAAACAAAATCTAACCCAAATTGAAGATTTATAAAGTAAAAATATTTTCATACATATTTATTATGCTTTTTTCAGTATTATAAAAAAATATTAAGTCAATTATACATTTATAAACAAAAGTACTACTAAAAATTTTGAATATGATTTGTAATTTAATTTTCAATATAACACTTTGGTGATACATTTCAATTTTTTCTAAGATGAATTTTTTGAAGAAATACCACAAGAGGAACAACATAACTTTGAAGAAGTCAGTTTGGTAAATTGGATATTTGTAGAAAAGTATCCTTGTAAAATATATTTTTTGACATCTCACAAGTTGCTCAAAAGAGTTCATGATATCATAACAGTTTGAATGCTTTCAAGCTCATATTTTTTTATCTCTTAATGAGCAGCTACAGGGTAATTATTCCTTGAAAATTGAGCATGCTTTCAGTCTTTTTAAAAAATTATTTATAAACTTTCATCATAATTCTACAATTTTAATTTTTTATTTCTAAAGAAATCTAGAAAAATTGCAATAGAAATCTGATATATATACCTCATTTTTTATTGAAAACAATTAATTTAAAGTAAGAACTTTACTTCATTATATTATTTTTCAAGTTTATTTTATATTGTTAGAGATCAGTAACCTTCATTTAGATTTTTACGAGATCTTAAGATTTTATTATATGTGCAGTGAAAAGTTTGGAAGAAATTTTCTCTTTAAATACATAAACAATTATCATATAAAATAATTATAATCATTAAAATATAATTTCAAATCCAATACTATAAAAATTAATATATCTTTATCTTATTTTACATATGTAGAATGTAGCACAAAGTATTAGTGCTATATTATAACTGAAATTTATGATGCTTTCATAATTGTAATGAAATCATGACAGCTTAAAATATCCAGTTATATCAAATTTTATCGAGTGTTATATACATTGAAACATAAAAAAAGTGGAGAAAAATATATTAATCATACAACTTAAACTTAAAAAAAAATTAACTCTCGATTTCCCAATAGAAAATTGTTCTCTTTACGTGTTTCATCAATGGTAACAGAAAAGAGAATTTTAAAAAGTTTGAAGCTTGATATATAAGTATCACTCATTTTTTTTTCTTCACTAGTTTAAACAAAATCAATTAAAAATGATAATACCTTTATTTACATTTAACTTAGTCAGAGAATTGCATAATGAAAAAGAAACAAAGTTCATTGTTTTAAATAAAAATGATATGAGAGTTAGAGCCAAAACGTTTTATCATGTTAATATTCCCATCACACTAAATTAAATTTAACTTAAAGCAACTGCACATTATTCAAAACAATAAACTTTGAAGGAATATCTAAAATTTGAAATGCTGTATCATTAAACAATAAATTAATCACACACACTATAAAAAATTAAAAAGTCTCAAACAAATGCATAAATTAATGAAATGAACAATTTAGCTTTAAGTACTTCTTAATTTGTAGATATGTGAATTTATAACTATGACATACTCATTCAAAATCAAGACACATTAGCAATTTTAACATGAATATAAAATGTATTACATTCAATATGATTAATGGAAAATTGGCCAATTTTCAAACAAAGATTAACAAATATTTATATTTCATTTAAACAACTTTGATAAAATTTTTGCTCTTATTTTTATTATCATAGTAATATTTTTTCCATATAAATTTCACTAGTTTCAAATACTGACAGACAATTTTGACAAAATCAATAAGAGCGAGCATGTATGCACTAAATACTTTTTTTGTACTTAGAAAAATAGAATAATAAATTGTAACAAAATATTATAACATACTTAGTAGGGGTAATTATTTACACTGTTGTATTTCAAATAATCTTTTTTTTTTTAAGAAAGGTATCTTAGAAACAGTAAATCCACTTAAATATCAAATAAGCTTATAAGAGTTTATTCAACACACACAGACATATATATACACATGCTTCTTTAAAATCTTGTTGTCAAATGCAAACAATGTTTAAACTAATTCATTTTTAAAAATATATATATATTTTCCCACTAATTATAAACAAGCAAGAATTTGTAAAATATGTTCTCCTTTATTATAAATTTCTCATTTGATAACATCCATTTCAATTTTAGCTCATTAGGAACTGCAGTATTAAACCAAAATTCAAAATAGAATCAAGTTGATTGTATAACAACACTTCATTGTGAAATCTTAGCGTGCTGAGTCTTTAGACAAAAAAATAATAAATGCATATAACAAGAAAGGAAGACACAGTTCACATTAAGATAAAATACAGTATTTTTTTGCAAGGAATGACTATTAAAACTTTATGGTACATTAATGAGATGCTGAACTATCTGGATTTCCCTCCTCTTTTGGAAGGATTTTTCTTTTTTTCTTTGGAAGTTGAAGGTTCAGTTGATGCAGAAGCACCTTTTTTGGCGGCTGGTTTCTTCACCTATAAAAGGTTAGAGAAATATAAGATATAATAAATACATCTTATACTTTTTTCAGCAATAAATTATTCAGTTACATTTTGAAATACATTATACTGCATTAAATGAAACATGTTTATATAATCAAACTAGATTTATTGAGTGAAATTTGTTCTAGACCAATGGAGGTTAAAATATGTTATTTAATTTTTATGTGGATTGTAATTATTAGATTATAATAATATCAGTTTTAAGAATTATAGGTATAATATAGACTTAGACAGGGAGGTGTGATCCAAGCATCTAAAGCAGAATGAAAGCAGAAGAAAAAAAAAAATTAATAAATTTTTTTCCTAACTTTCTGTTTATATTCTAAGTCTAACTATTATCTTCAAGTTTTTGCATAACTCTTATGATTATATCATATGTTACATATTGTAGAGAAACATATATGGTTACATGTTTTATGATATTGTATTATTTTTTAAAGGGGGGAATGTTGGGAAAATTTAGAGGACCCCTGTGTGTTCTAGCCTAAGAATTTCAAACTGACAACGAACCTTTAATTTTGAAACACCGGCTGAAAACAGCAACTGAGTTATCAAATGATTTAATTGTGATAGTGTTAAAACATTAATTTTGAAGCAATATTTTACACGATGGTATATGTTCCAATTTGAATTAAAATCTGCAGCATATTAAAATATTAGATATACACTTTTGCTGCTAGGTTACTGTGGCTCATTTATAGTTAACTAATCAAATTTTGACATAACGAAAGCATAAGATTATTAAATGGCAAAGCAAATATTTGAAGAAAATCATATGAAATTTAAATGATGTAAATTCGCAACATATAACAGTGCTTATCAATAACAATAAGCGAGTATACGAAAAAAGGACAAATAGTATAAATATGTGGTGGTGTGTGTGTGGGGGGGGAAGGTTTTAACCCTTTGAGTCACGGAATTTTATTTCTTTTTAAATAGCACAAAGTTGATGAACCAGCACTGATATGTCAAAACTTGCAAACATATTTACAATCTTAGTTGATGGTACTTTACATGAGATTAAAAATAAAATTATGAGTTAAATTACTTAAGTTATTAAAATTAAATACTCATAATGGCAATATTTTGAGATGGTTAAAAAAATGTCCCACAATACATAAATAAAGGTGGAACACTTCTAATACCATTGTGTCTCAAAGAGTCAAAGTAATTTCTTTTTAAAAAAGTAATTTTTTTCAAACCTTTATCATGGCATCATTTTCTATGCTATCATCCTCTTCCTCCTCTTCTGATACTTCAATGTTTTCATTTTCACCTAAATCTTCTTCTGTCGCTTTGGCAGCACCCTTCTTTTTCTTCACATTTGTCACAGCATAAGGATTCTTTCCACTTTCTTTATTGTATGCTCTAGTAAAAGCACTCTTCACCTGCAAGGAGAAGCATATTAACATAAATTTGATAATGAGCATTCCAATAAAAATATTACATGTTTCACTCATTAGGTGAAATGTCAGATAATTTTTTTAAAAAAATGTACTTAAATTATCAATTTCTATTATTCTTCAGTTTGAATAATAAATAATAATCTTCAGGTTTTAATATAATCTTTAAATGCAAGATAAAAGATTTTGCCATGATTCATAGTTGTAATTTAATTTTCTTGTTTTGGTCTATCTTTGATTACTCTCCTAGTTGTTGACACACAATTAGCAAATAACATTTTTTTTCGCTCACACTTTATACAAGATTCACAGAAAGAGTGATTACTGCTAGTTTTAGACTCAGCAGCTGTTAAGCTTTGACAATACTTTGAATTCTTCCTCTGTTCTGAATAAAAAATGGCTGTGAATAAATGCTGGCTCTTACAGATTGTCTCACTGAACATCCTTTTCACATTTTTTAAAATGTCATTTTAGTTAATTTGATAGTTTTTTTTAAAAAAAAAAGTTTAATTTTGATACTCAATAACCATTATATTACATTTCAAATCCTAAAAATTAATTAAAACACACACATACAATTTTCAATCTATTTTCAAAGTAAAAAAATTTAAGGCGAATTCATGGAATTCATAGAGAGAAAGAAAAATTGAAATCATCATCTTTGAGAACATAAATATTCAAATTAGCATACCTTTACCAGAACTAATAGGTAAAACTTATTGCATTATATGTGTTATTAATAACAATCTTCATATCATAAATGAAATATCCCTTTAATTTTGAATACAATCAATATAAAACTCAGTATAGTTGGCTAATAGTGTGAGATCACAACAAATTCAATTTAAGTAGATTTTCATATCAATTTTGGTTCATTTATACCTTATAGATTTATTACATTATAGACAAAAGCTTAGTAACAAGAACGACTTGCAAGAAGTACTTAACTTTTTAAAATTATGCATCGCATGATGAACTAAAAGTTCAATTGGATTGAATGCATAACTATGATTATTGCAGTTGATGGTATTTAGTAAAATTGTCCTTTGCATAGAGCACATGGCTAATTAATAAGCATTCAGTTAAACTTATATCACATGTGGAAAATATTTCATTAAATTTCAATAACAAAAAGATCAAACTATAACCTTTTTATCACTATTAGAAAGATTTGAATGATTTATTTGATAAAATAAAACTTTCAGGAATATTATAAAAACTTCTAAAAAGTGCAATTAAACATCAAAAATCATTATATTACCTTAGTAATTATTTTAGTTCTTGGATCAGTTTGGTTCGGCCACAATGATAAATCAATAATACTGTCAAAGTCTTCTCTAAGAAGAAAATATTCTTCCATTGTCTTCAAAGCTTCCGGAATACCTTCTTGTTCTTTTTCAATTAGTGGCTGGGTCAGAGCTCGTTTCAGCAGAGGTAAATATTCGAGGGCAATGTCTGTTTTATTGCCAGATACTCTAAAATATTCAAATGAATTATTTTACAACATGCAAATGAATGTCATCACAATATATTTGTAATTGATGTTAACAAACATAAAACCACATTAAATATTTGCAAAATATATGAACTTAGGAACATTGCTTTCTTTAAATTTCAAAATTTCTTTCAGCTATTTTACCCACAATCAATAGAATTCATTGCTTTATACTTCTTTTAAATCAGGTTTCGGGTAGATGAATATCACAATTTGTTTTTTGAAATTTCCCTTACCTTTCAAACTATAGAAATAAGTAAATTAAAAAAGCTTAAAAAATGAATTAACAATTTATTTACCATAAAATCTGGCGTATAACGTGCACCTCAACTTTCAAGCTGCATCTTAAAATTTTTTAGGTATATTCGCAGTATAATGTGCACCCCCTCTTCTATGAAGAAACCAGAAACGTACACCTGCAATGCTCTTATGTTTTGAAATCGTTTAACTGAGGTATAATCCCAGGCTTTTGAAAAAATATTGTACTCCTAGAACTAAAGCTCTTTTAAGTTCATAAGGTATGTCATTTCTTTTAAATAAACAGTATTTTTAGATATATGTAGAAATTTAATTTTTTATGCTCGATCTTTTTTTTTAAAGCAATCATTTTTATACCCAACCTATAATGCACACCAGTAAATTTCTATCTTATTTTTTGTTACACATTATACACTGGATTTTATAGTATACATGATATCCGTTACATGATAATAAATAGCAATTACAAAACAGTTACAAGATATAAGTGTAAAATTACCTCATTCTCATATGTTTATGAAGTTCTTGAAGTACTCGATCCATGTGAGCCCGATTGGAATTCTTTCCCAACCATGCAGGAAAATTAATCATTTGCCTTAGATGACCTTTCATTAACTCACCAGGAACCACACTAGCAAATATGGCCTAGTAATAATAATATCAATTAATTAGAATAGTTTCAGACAGAAATGTGTTTTAAGCCCTTTTTATTTCAACAGCCAAAACCAAAATTTTATTTTTAACGTTTGCAGAAAAATAAATATTAACATTTAAAATGACATTATTAAAATGATAAATTTCCTTTATAAAGGATAACAGCTGTTGAGGGTAAAACCAAAGGAAAACTTCTCACATCGAAAATAAGTTCTATATTGAAATTTAAAAACTTATTCATCCAAAAATTTAACAGATATTCAAAATGTTATTTAAAAAGGAAATACAAATATAAAAATTTAGTTTTCTTACTTGCGTGGGAAGAAGACTCCAGTTATTTCCTGATCTAATCTGTTTGTCGATAATATCTCCAATACAAATGCTTTCTGCTGTTTCACTCAACAAAGTAAGATGCTTATTTTTATTTCCCCTAAAAAAATAACAATATAAATGAAAAATATCAAAAATAAATAAAAGCTGCTATTTGCAAAACCGTTATATGAAAATTTGTGTTGACACAAATGAAATTTTAATTCAAACATAAATTCTACAGTTTACATAATGTAAAACACTTATAAAATTTTTTTTTATAAATGAAAGTTAGAAAACAGTTACAAGAATATAATATTCAAATTTTCATTTGCTAGAGATATATTCATTATACAGTTTCAGTAAATTAATTTTTCACACATGTACTTTTCTTAGATCGAAAATTCCAAAATCATGCATGAAGATTCGTCAATAAATAAACAATCAAAATCTTTTCACCACAGTTCACTTACTCGATGGAAGTTGGAACAACATGAACATAATTTTCTTGGACAAAAAGAGGAGCAATAGAGTAATCATGGAAGAATAAATCAGATTTGTCAATCAATGTAGCTTTAGGGTTATTTGCAATTGCAAAAACTTCTCGCAGAACATCAAATGGACCCTGTGTTAATAAATAGAAATTATTCACATTAAAATATTTCTTTTAAAAATTTTGTAGCACGCAAAACATTATTTTAAGGATAAAAGATAACAAAGTGTAGAGCAAGCACAAATTTGCTATGTACTGAGAAACAACTTACCAATTTAATATGTTTAGTTCCTCTGCCAATATCAGATTTGGTTTGTTCACTTGTCAAACTTTTGGAATTCGCACTCCACATTGACATATTATGCAGAACCTAAAATGAGAAACTAACAATAAATAATAACTACTACTTCTTCGAGTAAATATTTCACAAGATGTAATATTTTTAAGCCTCCTTCCTTTTAACTTATTGACACATAATTTTTTAAATTAAAGCAAAACGTCAATTATTGAAATAAATAATTGCTCCATAAAAGATATATTTTTTTTACCAAATAAACAATCTTCCTTAATAATACAAAGAATTTGAGTATATACATTATGAAACTTCACACAGTTTTTTAATAAAATTCACAGAGTGCTCACATAATAAAGATAAAATTTTATAAACATTTCAAACTTCAAATTTTTTTAAAAAATATATTGATTTAAGTTTTTAGCAATTTTTAAATTTAAATTGCCAAAACTTAAAAAAAATTATACTATTAAATAAAATGTGGTGCTAATGTTATATTACAATCACACTGCAGGAGAATTTGGAGCACTCTCTACCACGTTCTCCTACCTCAGATTCAGTGTTTCATGGCAGCTAAAAAAATTATATTTAATTTTGTTTGGGCATTCATGTGATCAATTTTCATCAGTGTTTGGTTTCCTACATTTCCATACATATATTTTCAGTAAAATTTAAATTTTAAAAAACAGAGAGTGGAATTTAAAAATGTAATCTATTTTGACTTTTCTTAACTCAGTGGCACAACAGCCCATGAGGACCAAGGCCTACTGTGCCCAACTCAGTATACACAACCTTGGGCCCCAAGGTGCATGAGCAGATGTTCCGGTCAAATGGTCAGTCTGATGCAAAACCCCCAGTGTTAAGTTCCCAAGCAAGCTTGGTTCTCATTTATTGACCCACTGTAGTAAGGATGAAAGGCTGAGTCGACCTTACCCAGCCCGGGGTCTGAACCTCGGACCAATGGTGTGAAAGCGCGATGCATGAACCACTCAGCCACTGGGCTACATTTTAACAAAAAATTGGTAAATAGAAAAGAACTTGGGAAAGCTGGCTTCAAGTAAGTTTGGAATTGTCAATCATGTAACTCCAGAGATTACAATTAAAAAAAATGGGGAGAACAACAATATGGGGTGATATAAAGTACGAAGAATAATCCTAACCAACCTAAATCATATTTAACTAAATGTATACAGTGTGAAGAACAAAAAACTGAAAGTAATAAAACAAGTAGTTAAATTTGAACAAATATGCATACATATAATACATATATTTTTGCTTTACAAACTATTGTACTTCTATGGGAAAAAAATTGCCAAACTGGATGTGATACTACATAAATACCAATATAGAAAGTTTTGTTTTTATTAAAAACCTTAATTTACAAAACATATAATCATAAAATCAAGGTATTAGTATTTTCTCTTTTCAAAATATAAAAAATTCACTTTGTTTTCATCACCAACAAAATGTCTTTTTCTCGTAATCGATTCCAATAAATCCGATATAAAATATTCTGCAAATACAGACAAAATATAAAATAATATTTTATTTGAACTATAAGTATCACTTTCTCTAATATTTATGAAAATAAATTCCCCTATTAATTATACAGTTGGTATACACTGTGCCCAAAGGAAACCTGTCAAACAAATTTAGATGATCAATACATTTTTGAAAATTGTTACCTGTCTTATATCTTGATTAGCAGCTACAATAACATCTTGCAGAGCATTGGGAGAAACTTGCACATTTTCTTTATATGCAATAGACATCATTGCAGCCTATAAAATTAATCTATATGTTATGTATGTATATATATATATAATGAAAATTTTTTATTAAAACAATCTAGTAAAATAAATCGCAACTTCAAAAATAGATCCATATTTTATCTATAAACAAATATGACAAATATACAGATTATATTCTTGGAAAACATTTATTATATATAAAAATTTATCTTTAAATTTTCACACACACAAGAAAGACTATGAATTCTTAAATTTTATTCAACTACAATTACTTTGAAAAAGATAGTATGATACGTAATCAGCAACTGTATATGACACAAACTATGCAACTTATTTTAACACTAAATTCTGTTCAAAAACTGAAAATTTACAAGAAAAAAATGTTGCTTCATAAAATAATTAGAATTTAAGACTCTCATATATTAGAACTTATTTTAAAAAGGTATGAAAAGGAATATGAAATATGTAGCAATGACAAAATGAAAATATGCATTTTACCAAAAATTTAATTAAAATACATATTTAATCCAAAATTCAGCAAAATAAGAATTTTTAATACAAGTCACAAGATAATCTGAATGAATATATAACTAATCTAATAATTTTTTCGACTTTATTCAATCATTTTTCACATTATACTATCAAATTTAATATATATTATCTCTCTAGACTTTTTTTTCTTAAAAAAAATTAAGTCTTACATAAATTTAGACTCAAAAGTTCTTTTTTACTAAGTCAATATTAAACAATCATCATATATAATTACATGGTACTAACGTAAAAGTATTTTATATTTTTTGGTTTTAGCAAAAAGCATTTAAAAATGTATCAATTACACTAATAATGTTTAGATATAAATTAAATATATTTATGCTAATAAAACATTAACTTTAATTACTTGAAAATCTACAATACCTTAATTTGCTCCACTCTAGGTCTCTGAAACCTTAAGTCAAAACAATGATTACTCAGGGAGCGGATCTTTGGATGATTTCTATCATTGCATATGCAAATAATGGGAACTTTCGAAGCCTTTATGAAACTTATCAGTTCCTAAAAAAGAATACACAAGCTCAAATAAAAAGAATTTGATACAAATACAAAAAGATTAAGTATGTGTAAGCTACATACCATCATGCCACCACGATCTTCATTACCAGACATTCCATCTACTTCATCCATTATGATGACATGCTTACTTGAAACCGTTCCTGGATCATCTAGAAAAGAAATGTCAATGCTATGATATAACAAAATATATATAGTGTGATGCAAGTGTATAATCAAAGAATAAATATTTTTGTTCTGCTAAAATAAATTCAAAATAGATGAGAAAATTTTTCAGAATTTTGACTAATGCTATTTTTGAATCACAAACATTTATTGCATGAAGAACATAAAATTATTAATAAACATATATATATACATATCAAATTGACAAATACAATTAAAATATTCAATATAAATAAACAGTTGTTTTTATATTTTAATTAACACTAAGTCTAAAAATCTAAAGCGAGAAACCATTATTGAAGACAGCACTGAAAACAAATACACAATTTTTTTTAAAATTCAGACACTTCTATGTAAAATTTTAAATCATATATAATTGAATAAAAAACACAGTATATAAATTTAAACTTACTTTTAAAACAATCTCCCAAAGTTTGATTTCCTAAAAGCTGAGATACCATCTGTTGCAAATTCTTTTTTGATCTTGTGTCAGAAGCATTTAGTTCAAAGAAATCAAAACCAGCTTCCTACAGAGCACAATAATTTAAAAATGGAATTCTCAACACTCGCAAAATAATTTAATCAATGAATTAGTGAGTAATAAACAAAAGATTTACCTGACAGACAAGCACTGCAGTTGTGGTCTTGCCAACACCAGGTGGCCCGGAGAGTAGAGCAGCCTTAAAACCTGATCCATCATCATTTGGGTTAAAACGACCTAAAAATTATTAAAAAATTCACATATTTGTATTTTAAAAAAAATGGGAAACCAGTACTGCTACAATTAGAGTTACCTAAGAAATGAAATTATATGATCTTTACACACTGAACATTTATGAAGAATTTTCTTAAGACCAGAAGTTATTGTACACAATGTAAAAATCAAATTTTTTTAGAATTTACTAATAATGCAATACTTTGTTCACTGTAAGTGTAATAAATTAATTTTCTATAAAGCTTCAAATTAAAATTAAAAAAAAAAGGAATTGTTGCATTTTTTACTTTAAAAATAAATCTATTAATAAACTTCAAAATACAAACTTAAAAAATTTTTTTAAAAAAACACCCTTAAGAAATTCAAATAAATGCAATAAAAAAACTTTTCAGTCATATTTATGTAATTTTCCATTTTTAAACATTTTAATTTTAAAATAAAATACATACCTCCTCTAAATTAATAATACATTTAAAAATAATTGAATTTTCATTTGAAAAGTTATTTTTCTTTTTAGAAAACAAAATGCTATTTGAAATTTAATATATTTTTATAAAATTTTATTTTTTACCAAAACAAATTTTTTTTATCAATTTCTTTTATTAAAATGATTTACATTTGTTGATATAAACATCATATGCTAAAATAAAATAAAATCATCATTGAAATAATAGTGCACTTATAAAAAAAAATTTATATTTAATATGAATAAATATTTACCCATTTTGGTATAGTAAGTATTTCAGAAGGAAGATACACTAATGAAATTTCACTAATATATATTTTACAATAGCAACAATGTTTAAAGGAGTTACTAGCCTGGAATAGCTTTTTTGTTTAACTGACGATTTCTTCTCCAACTAACCAACCAATGAAGAAGTTTTTTGGCATTGCTCTTATCACCTTGTTGACCAATAATCTGTTTTATATTAGTAGGTTTATATTTATCAACCCACATGAAGGTTTTAGGTACTTCAGTTTTGATTTCAGTTGCAGCTTGAACAGTAGATTGTTTCTAAAAGAAAATATTTGCATGAATAAAAATAGATAAAGTCAATATAATGTACTTTTTATGATAAATAAATTAAAATTTTCATATCTGCAATTAATATCCAATAGTATGAATATTTTCGGTATTTAGTTTATTACAGAAAACATTGCAAAATATAAGTTCAGAAATTGCTGTCCTTAAACAACCCCATTAATTTAATACAAACTACTATTATGATAGAAAAATAGAAAAGAATATATTACAAATTAATATAAAAATTATAAAATTTAAATATTATATATTCATGATCCATGTATTTAATGTAAATTGATCACTTACATATTAAACCCATACCAACAATTTATCATCAAGGATTTTCTGCAAACGAAATACTAATTACTAGAGATTTCAAGAAATAGGACAACTCCATACCTTTCTAAGGATAATTGCCAACATTTGTAGAAATTCACCAAAGATTGACAGCAGCATGGGGTTAATATGCAAGTATCATAAACTGTTTTTAATTAGGACAGTATATATTTTTAAGATCAAAAGAGTAATGTAAAAAATTTTAAAAGAAAAGAGATTTCAGTAAGATCAAAATTCTGTGCAAGTTTTAACAGATTGCAAGCATGTCACGAATTTCACAAGAGTATGGTCATTCAGTAAAATTGCTGTAAATCAATAATTACTTCATTTTTCACAATGAAACCTTATACGTTACTTTTTTTGTTTGGCATCTCCTGTCCAGCATAAATATATTAAATATGTAATTTTTGTATAAAATTTAAAATTAAATCACAACTTTCAAAAATTAAATGTTGTTGTTGTCATGTCCTTCCCGAAAATAAAATGTCGTCTGGATACAAATAAGTCGGATGTTATATTACTGGTTATTAGGATTTTGAGTTTTACAAACTTTTGGTACAAATGATATTTTAAAGTTATAAGGATAATATCTATAAGATAAATCAGATACAGCTGAAAGGAAAAGAATTCACAAGAAAGCAAGTCTGACCTCAGGAGACAAAATTTTCTTTTTTGGGCTTTCAGTGGAGAATTTCTTTTTTGGGCTTTCAGTGGATGGAATAGATTTAATTTCTTCTTTTTCTTTCACATCCGAGTTGTTTTCTTCTAGTAAAAAGCTATCATCAACATCCATCTCAAATTCATCTTCTAAGTCTATATTGGATTTGTTAGAATTTTTACTGCTGGTTGAAGACTCTAAGACTTTAGACTCGCTTTTAGAAGGTTTTGATTTTTTTGGAGGCCCTTTCCCTGGTAGAGTTCGTACTAAATCCAACAAACCATCTTCATCCAGCTGTTTGGTACCAAGTTTTTCAGCCTATATAAAATAAAATAACCAATTAAAATTCAAAAAATGATTTGATTTTGTTTATCTAATACTGTTTTACATCCTGACAACTGGATTTAAGTGATACTTCTTTCAAACTGTGAAAGTGATACTTTTCTCAATTCACAAAATTTTTCAACATACCTGCAGGGTATTTTGATTCATAATAGGATTTTATATGCAAGTCTTTGCCAACAATGTTCTTTGATTGATTTTAATTATAAAACTAAACTCAGTGAGGACCAACGCCTACCTCAGTTTTCATGATCTTGGGCACTGAGGTGTATGAGCAGATGTTCCAATCAGGTGATTAGTCTGATGTGGATTTAAATTATAATTTGCAAAAAAAAAAAAAAAAGATTCTATACAAATAGAATTATTTCAAAGAAAATATTAGATACCATTACTCATTAAATTTTAAATTTATAGAAAGCACACAAACATCTAAAATTTTTAATACAGATTCTCATTGTGATTCTTTTACAGTTAATTTAGTAATCTTGTTATAAACAAAAAACAACTTTTCACAATAATAGCAATAAAGAAGTTATTTTAATTGCCAATAAAAACATTTAGAGGAAAAAAAATTAAAATTTACTTTTTCAAGTTTGCTAGCTCCAGCATCTCTACCAATGACAATATATTTTGTGTTTTTTGACAGAGTGGTCATTACTTTTCCACCATATTTTTCTATAAGATTTTTTGCTTCATCTCGTTCGAAAGATTCAAGAACACCAGTGACAATAAATGTAAGACCAGCCAAACAATCTTCTTCGCCCTATGTAATGAAAGTGAAATATAAGTAAGCATAAAAACATTACACTTCTTATGTGACATAAAACAAAAACATAGTTTTTTTTGCATAAAACAAAAACTATAGTTTCTAACATTTTTCATGTTAGTACAGCTTTTAATTTATATGCAAAGCAAATCAATATTGTCTGATAGTACAAACAGTAATAATCCAAATTATGGATGTGTTATCCAAATACTGAAGATAAAGTTAAAATTCATTTATAATATTTGTTATACTAAAATAAAAGCAAAAATCACAATTAAACAATAGTAATAAAACAGGAGTTATCTTAAAAGATTACAATTAAAATTCTTTATTTGATATTTCACCTTATTAGTTTATTTTAGAATGCATCTGAAAAGCTACATGGAATTTTCTAATTACATTTATTTATGTATTTTTAAAGGTAATAAATATGCAAAGTTTATTTTACATTTTGGAACTTTACTTGAGTCAGCAACTATCACAAACATATTTTTAAAAAACCTCACATTATCATAAAAAAAGATTTATTAAAAATTCCAATGAGAGTAAGGGAAATCACTTTGAAATAAAAGTTTCTGTAGAATCATTTGATGTAAAGGATGCTTTAGTGATCCTACATTTAAGCAGTGCCGGTTTATACATTGGGCGCTTGGGACGGGCGTGCAGGGGCTCGGATAAGCTAGACTTAACCAGATTTCTTGGTTATAAATTTCGATCCTCCAGTGCCAAGGGGGCCTGTAGATCTTCTGTGCCCAGGGCCCAAAATGAGCTTAAATCAGCACTACATTTAAGCATACATACTTGCATAACTGCTTCATAACAGTGAATCATACAAGTTGTAGTTATGTTGGCTTGATCAGGGGCTTTGATTGTATTGCTGATTATATGAAAATTAATAGTCACAAGGTATATTCATTAAATAAATTGTAATAAACTTTTTCAAAAAAACAAACAAACAACAACAAAAAAAAATACTTCTGGAATTTCTTTAGTTCCTAGAGCTCTAGGTCCTTCTCGATGTAAGTAACTTGCATAATTTGCACCACCACTTCTTGGTTTCTTTGCAGCAGGTTTTTCTTCTTTCACTTCAATCTGATACAGATAATAATAAAATGCATACATATAAACAGTGACAAATTATTTTAAAATGGATACTCATTTGATAAATTACTTTTAAATACAATTTTGAAGGAAAAAAAAGATTATGAAATATTAAAATATAAACATGAAAATTTGAATTATATCATTTAAAACACAAAATGTATATTATTTTATATGAAACAAAATATTGAGAAATTAAAAATGTGATTTTTTAAATTAAAAAGCTTTCTAAACTGTTATTTGTTTAGATCTCACAAAATTAAAGGTATCTTTACTTACATAATGAAAAAAATTAAATGAAAAGAAAATCTAATTTCTTTTCATTCTTACTTTAGTTACAGTAGGTTTGTCAACTTTAGGAGTTATTTCCATTTTCACCATACTTTCACTTTTTGATTTTCTTTTGTTTTTTGAAGGCTTGACTACAAGAAAAATTAAAAAATACATTTTTCACTCTACAAAGTTAGTTAAAAATGAATAAAAAAAATGGAGAATTTAATTTGCAAAAAGTTTAAATTATCATACTGGTAAAAAATTCATTTTAATTGTTTAATAAATCCTTTACAACTAATCTATACATAATTATTTTTAAATATTGTTATACTAATTGCAGATAGATCAAACAAAAGTAAACTTTTTTTCAATGCAAAAAGAATCAACATTACATATTAATTATTTTTTAACACTTTTTTATAAGTTTCACTTGTATGTAATGGAATCTTTGAACTCGATTTTTATCCACTTTAAAAGGTCAGACTAATTCGAAATTTCGCACACTTGTCAAGGACCCATGACAATACAATAATTTCATAATTTTGTTTTATTGCCCTGATCAAAATTTTAATAATTAAGGACTTTAAGGATTTACGAGATTTGGCGACTAATTCATTAGATCGTTTCTAGATTTGGTGACTAATTCATTATATTGTGTCTAGATTTAGCGACTAATTGCATAAACCATTTTCAGATTTTGCGACTAATTCCAGATTTAGCAACTAAAAGATTAAGGTGAAACCCTAAAACCACAAAATAGGCTTCTGGTTAGCAAAAAATAAAACAAAAAAAAAATGTCTTCTTTATGTGAAAAAAGGTAGGTTGGGTGGGTGCATAGTTTTTCTAAAAATGGAAATAAAAAAATAAAAAAAACTCATACATGTGAATAAAAATCCTGGAAATTTTTCATTTACTTTTTTAGTTCAATTCACCCTAAAAGCATGTTTTTTTAGTTTTTTTAAAACTATAATTTATTACTATTCCCAAGATAATAATAAACGAAATACATAGATACATCTTGAAACTAAAAAGCTACATTGATTCAATTAATATTTTATTCATTCATATGTTTGAATTAAAAATCACCTTCTTTAGTATCTTTTAATGAAACTGCATCCTTGTCTTTACTGTTTTTCTTTTTATTTAATAAGGTTTCATCATCTTCTTGACTTGGCTTTTTATGTCCATTGAGTTTCTTATCCTATAAAATTAAATATTGAGATGTACTGAATAAAATATATCAGCCACAAAAAACAAAAGTATATTCCTCCTCTGATAAATAACACTCATTATAATAATATGGAGTCCAAGCTTTCCAAAATAGAAAGGAAAGTATGTGTATAACCCTAAAAGAGACTCTCCATACTAGCAAATAAATAAATAATACAATATTCAGAATCATGAAGAACATGTACATGTATTTTATATCAAATGACATGTTTAAAGAGCAAGCTCCAGTTATTTACATTACTTATCCCCTATGTGATTCAAAATTTTATTCTGAAACAAACATTAAAAAAAAAAAAAATATTGCAATGAAATGAAGCTCAGCATTTTCCAGTTTTGAAATATCACACTATCACAAACATAGAACATCTAGCGGCAAGAAAAAATACCAATTCATAACATGTCTGACTGTGACAAATATTTGTATGGTACACATACAGGTGGCTATCAAAATAATGGAAACACACATGAATAAAAGTGACTTTTTTCAATGCACCTCATAAGCATTAAATAATAATAGCTACCTGTTTTTTTAATTAATGGAAATGTATATATTCTGGTAGTATGTGGTAACTTTAATGAAACTCTGTAAGTTTTTTTCAAAAGTGTAAAATGTTTGACATCTCAGATTTTCAAAGAAGCCAAATTGTACAAGCAAATCTAGTTGGAGTAAGTGTGACTGAAATATCCCAATTTTTAGGCATTTTAAGAAGTATGGTGTCTAAAGTCATAACAGCATACACACAACATGGTAAGACAAGCTCAACAAAGCAAAATAGTGGATGAAAAGACACGCTTGGTAAAAGAGACAGATGAGTATTGAAGCAGATTGTAATGTCTAAAAAGCGAACTGCAGCAAAAGATACCAAAGAGCTCAATCAGCGTCTGAATTCTCCAATATCAATGATTACAGTTGGAAGTAATCTTCAAAAACAGAATATTTATGACACAACAACAATTCTCAAGTCACTTTTCACAAGATGTTAATGCTAAATGTTGTCACACTCACAAGATCTGGTTGATTGATAAGTAGAAGAAAGTAATAAACAGGACAGGTACACATTTGGAGGACACCTGCACAAACATATTATCTTTATTGTCTCTTTCCAACTGTCAAGCAGGGAGGACATGTCCTGATATGGGTAGCCATGTTACGATTTTCTGTTGGACCAAACGTAACCCTGAAAGGAAGGATCAATGGGAGAAGTACGGAGAAATTTTAGAAGGCCAGGTCCATCCTATGATGCAAACTTTGCTTTTTGCAGGAGATTGAATTTTTTAGGATGATGCTCATGCAGCGGGACTTGGCTAATCATGGTTTATGAACGCAAGGATGAAGTTAAACATCTACCTTGGCCTGCACTATCACCCAACCTCAATATAATTGAACCATTATAGTCTATTTTAGAGCATTCAACATGGAATCAATATCTTCCACCGGTATCTCTCCCAGAACTTTCACAATATCTCCATAAAGAATAGCACAATATTCATCTAAATTCTATTCAGCACTTGTATGAATTAATTCCAAGGCAAATCCAAGCTGTCCAACACCATACTAATAAAGAATTCCTTAAAAATCTAAATCCCCTATTTTGATAACGACTCACTCTTTACAAAGAGGTTAATAAAAGTGTAAACAAAAATAGTTTAATAAAGGTGTAAAATTTGTATATAAAAAATTCGGATTATTTTCAATTTTATTTATGAAAAGTTAGAAAATTAAAGATATGGTATAAAAAAAATTAAAGGTAAAATCTGAAAGATAAATATCACTCCAAAGCAAAAATGTATTAATTATCTAGAAATATTAAATGAAAGTAAATGCAAGTCTATTTTATAGATAAATAAAAAAGCAGTCATAATAATTTCAAACATAATGATAAACTTACAGATCTTTTGGTATCCAACTGAGTCAAAGTAGCTTGAAAATCTTCATCATCATCATGAACATTTTCTTCTTTGGCTTTCTAAATAAAGAAATATAAAGGATATACTACACTCTTTTTTTTAAAAAAAAAACTTTAGGCAATTATATTTACTTTTAATTTTAACACTTTGATAAATGAGAAAGGAAATTCGCTTAAAATTTTTTCCAACTTAGATTTAAATTTAATATTTTTTTTCCCTTTCCTTTTTGATATTCCATATTAGGGTTGAGAATCATTAACAATTGCCAAAATTTATCTTAAGTTTAAAAACTAAAAGAACATATATCTCACTATTTATAGTGAGACAATCTTTAATTATTTATAATAGAATAATTTACATATATGCATAAGAAAATTACAAAATATTTCTAAAACAAGGTTATGAAATTTTTTTAAAAGAATAAGATCAGACTATTTATCCATAACTCCCCCCTCTGTTAATAGAACTTTTTAGTAGCAATAAAATTTATCAATAAAGTAAAAATTTTGTCGATGAATTGCTAATTATCTTAGGATAGCAGGTATTACATGAATGGGATTAGAATATGAATTTTTGTTTTCTGATTCAAAAATAATAAATGAATATATATATATATATATATTTAAAAAAAGAAGTAACAAATTAAAAATCTTTCAAATTAGTTCCTTTAGTTAAAAATCAATAATTTCTCCTTTCTTAATTCAAATAGGAAACTAAATTTAAAAATTTGATCTGATAAAGACCATTTTTTGGTGGGGAAATAACATGATTTATTTAATATTTACAACATAAATTTTCTTTGAGTGTGTGAATATCAGAAGAAAAAAAAATTATATTCTCTTTATAATACCCAACCAGCGTGAAACAATAAAAAGCACTTAATAACAAAATAATTGTGTTTTCAAAATAAATAAATAAAAATAAGAAAATAAATAAAATAAAATGGTATTTGTAAAAGTATTTGCGAGATATTTTATCATGACATAAATACTTTTTAATCAATGAAAAAAAAAAAACTCCATTGTGAGCAATTACTTTAGCTTTGGGAATATCCTTTTTCTGATTTCTAGCAACTGGACCTGAACCAAAGAAATCTGACACAGAAATTTCTTTTCGTTTTTCTGGAGAAGCTTTGCCAACTTGGATACTGTTGGAAATGTTTTTCTTTGGACTTTTTTTCAAATCTAATAGGGAGAAAAAATTTAATGTAAAGCAAAATGATTAGAAAAAAGATAATTTTTGGAATTACACATTATTTTACTATTCATTTTTTAACTTCAGTTAAACCAAACTCAGTGGCACCGCAACTCATGAGGGCCAAGGCCTACTGTGCCTATCTGAGTATACATGACCACTGGGTGCTGAGGTGCATGATCAGATGTCTTGATCAAGTGGTCAGTCTAAAACCCCCAGTGTTTAGTCCCCAAGCAAGCTTGGTCCTCATTTATCGACCCACTGAAGGGATGAAAGGTCAAATGAAACTTGTCAAGCCCAAGGATAGAACCCCAGACCTGTGGTGTGGAAGCGCAATATGCTACCACTCGGTCACTAGGCCTCTCTTAACTACAGTTACTGAAATTTAAAATCTTGTTTCAAACTAATAAAAGTCAGCATAATCTACTTCATATAAAATTTTGATAGTCAATTTTAGATAGCTTATGATGCTTACAAATATAGTTATAAAAATAATTTTAAAAATCATAAAATATAAATAATTGTCATACATTTACCTTTAGGGATTGGTTCTTCATCAGAATCTGCAACAAAGAATGCAATTTATTAAAAAACAAATGATTGAATATTCACACAATAGCAATACAATTTTTATAGCTTTAAATGTAGCTCATAAATTTATTATATCTAAGATGCAAAATTTTTAGATTTTCAATATTATGTAGAATACAGTAAGACCCTGCTTAATGCAGGGTATACGTTCCATTAAAGTAGAGCGTAATATGAAACAGCGTTAAACGAGGTTATCTCATCATGTAAATAATGGGGTTTGGGGAAGATAGCTAGAAAATTGGTCAGGTATTTTACCATTAAATTTATTAATTATGTTTTTTATAACAATAAAACAAAAATTTATTTCTTACAAATATAATATAAAAATATATGTCTTGGTTTAATGGCATAATGTGTTTAATTTCGTCGTTAGTCCATATAGAAAGTCGTTTTTCCATTTATACTATTTTATTATTTCTAGAACGGGTAATTCTAGTTGTAGAGCTTGTTGTAGTTGCAGTTGCCGATGACAGCATTTTTTCTTTATTCTTAAGAAAGGTCCTTATTGTTGAAGTTGCCAAATTCAATGCAACACCAATTTGAGATTGACGTTCCCCAGTATCTAATCTTCTAATCACTTGCATTTTAGTTTCTAGTGAACATTCTTTTTCTTGTTGCTTTATTTTCGTGTTTTTTTATTATCACCCATTTTAAAAACTAAAAATCATAATATTTGTCACTATAGCAATTGTTATATTATATAAATTTATACTTACAATAATGTCAACAAATGTTTGAAACGTAAAAGTATGTTCATATAACACCACAGGAAAGAAGAAATACAAATAAACTGCTTCGGATATCGGGAAACCTAATGCTGCGTGCAATTTCGGGGAATCCCACAATTAAAATAAAATAGCATTAAATCGAAACAGTGTTAAGCGGGGTCTTACTGTATTTTCAAGTAGATTATGATAGAAAAATTAGGCTAAAAATATTTACTATAATTTTTCTTTTTTAAGATAACAAAAAATAAATAATAATTAATTAGCCAAAAAAATTTAATAAAAAACATTTAAAGAATGATCATTTAATGCTTTTGATCAAAAGTATATATGACAAAGCTACTTTACATTGGAAATGTATAATTTCAATATACTATTCTAACAAAAAATTATTGGCTGATTATGAAATTTCATATCAAACTAATAGTAAAAAATAAACTTAATAAAAATAATAAGTAAATAAAAATAGTAAGTAAACTTTTTTATGAAGATTCTTTTGCTAATAATAAGTAATTTATTTTAGTAATATTTCAGTAATCAAGTCTCATTTCTAATCAAATGACTTTAGAAATGAGAAATTCCATATACACCAAGGAAAATAATTCAATACATTTTGTAAATTTCGTATGTAATATGAATATATTATTCTTAAAAATAATTGGAACAGTGTCAAAAGTACAAAAGAAAAATAATTTAACAAGAAAAGATATAAAAAGAAATAGATATATAATACCAATATAGATATTCTAAAAAAGGAAAAACGTTTTTTAATTTTTTAAAGAACAGAAATAAAGAATCAATTCAAACAAATTATAAATGAAATTTTTGAAGATGGCCAAGCTCACATGAATCAGCAAGTTCTAAATTACATGACCCTTACCATATCAAATTATTAAATTATACAAAATTTCTGTCTGACAATACATCAACAGACTGAATATAAAAATTAAATATAAGAAAATTAATTGAACATACCAGATTCAATAATTTGTCTTTTTCTTGAGGATTTCTAAAAGATGGAAGAAAGAAATTAATCAGTTTACAATTATTTATTGTCTAATAATGTTTTTTAATTGAATTTCTTTTGGTACTTTTTTGTAGAAAGTAAAACATTTTTATAAGAGCATCTCATCAACATTTCAAGGTAATTATTGCATCACTTTTTTCTGATGACAAATTTTTTAAATTACTTAAAAAAAAAAACATTTTTATTTTTGATTTTATTAAGATCTTTTTTATCCTGTAAATAGGTAACAACTCTATTATCCCTTTTCCAAATGCCTTAATATAATAAAGATATTTTGATAAGAAAATCATTTAGAGAAGAACTTCACTTTTATATATCAACTTGTTTTATAAAAATTCATACACTAAGATAAATTTAAAAAAGCATGTATATAGTTACATAAAAAAAGAAAGCACTTAACAAAAAATATGTTTTTATAAGAAATACAGTGAAATATCTCCTCTTTTAGAGTATATATATATAAAAAAATTATTACACAAGCAGAAAGTTAAAGACCAAATTAGAAGTCGATGACAAGCTACGGCCAAGCAATGACTAACAAGTACATGAATGCTTTAAATTATTTAAACTTTCTTTATTGCACAAACTTTCAAAGCTTAATAGATAGTACAACATATCTATGAGAATCTCATCAACTTTTAGATGCCAAATGTGTCAATTTAATTATGGATTGCTCACATCATTTATTTATTTTTTAGTCCCCCCCCCTCCTCCTCATGGGCTGCATATTAGCAACTAAGCCTTTGCAGACATGGCAAGTACCTAAAGGTGAGAGCCATTTCAATGGTGGCACCATCTAGTTGTAGCTTTCACTACCAAATTTGGACACTTGAATTAATTTAATTCAAACTCACGTCAGATGTTAAATATTGCTCTGATTTCATTTTGCCGAGAACAAGAGCCAAATTGATACTCAAGGGATCTTTTACATGCACCATAATCATATGACATCATGCCTATGATTTTTACACCCAGAAAATCTATAGACTCGAGCCAACATTTATTTTTAGTAAAATATGTAATAACTCCATTTTCCTCCAGCCTTATGTATCATAAATGAAACTACAAAATGTGAAGATATCTTTTTAACATTTAAATTCATTCATATTTTGATGGATAACATTTTCTACAAAGGAATTCTCAATTGAAGATGGAATTGCAAAAAGGCTACTTTGAATTACATATTTTACAGAATTAAACTAAAAAATTGCAATGAGGTATAATTTGTATCATTACTGCAACCAGATGCAGCTGCAAAAGAGCCTTGTTACATGTGTTTAATCATTCACTCTTTCCAACTAGCGACTAGTTCACTAATCACAGTGGATCCTTTAGTGATTTTGCATCATTAGCAAAACTTACTTACACTCTAAAATTGGTTATCTAATTAAAAATGAAATTCATAAGAAAAAGGGCAAAAACTTCATGAACTTTTTAAAAACTTATTGAATACGAGTACTACAGTTTCTTCACTCAAATGTGTACTTATTTTCTAGTTGTTTTGAATAAAAAACAATAAACAGGAGTGGCAGGAAAGAATATTATCAACAGATGACAAAAAATTTTGTGAAAATGCATAAAAATGAGCTATATAGGAATAAAAGTGTAATGAAATGCTGAAAAATGAAAAAGTTGACGTAAATGAATTTATCTCCTCTTCATATTAACAACTAATACAGAATGAATCCAATTAAAATGCAAACAAATATACATAACAAAACAATAGAAACATGAATGTATTGTATAAAAAATACAATAACATTTTAATATTACATAATATAAATGGTTACTGTAATGTAAAAATACATCATCTACATAATTAAAGTAATGAATGTATGTAAAAAATGAAATCATAAAATTATTTGTAACATTAAGCTAGTACTATAAGGCAGTGAATGGTTTTTTGAATAATCATTAAAATATAATTCACTGCAAATATTTCTTTTATTTCTAGGAAAATAAAATAAATAGTGATAGTATGACATATATTACTGAAACATAAAATTAAAATACAAAATTATACAAATATTAGAGAATTACTTTTCAAACAAAATTTCATCATTAATAATTAGGTCATTTAACTTGAAAATAAAAGATGAGAAAATAAATAAGTATATATGAATGACACGACTTAAAGAAATCAATACGGAATTACATTAACTTACAATCCACATGAATAAATTAAATCAAGGAAGAAAAATTATATTCAAACCTTAGGAGGAGACTTAGATTTATTAGAATCTGAATCTTTTTTTCTTTGCAACTGACTGTTGCCGGATGTAGTAGTTGCTTTCGATGATGTAAGCCATTTCCTAATATCCTTGAATGAATGAAAAAACACTGATTAGTTTAATCATTCCATCCGAGTTATACAAATGCTAAGATAAAGTGCAAAACGCATTAAAAAAACATACCATGGTATCAAAAATATCTTTTGAAACGAAAACTAAAAATATCTTTGAAAAAGAGATCAAAGAAGAAAAAATAAATGCTTGGTGTTTATGTTAAATTATTAATAAATGCTTTTACGATCTTCAATTACAATATCTCCGAAGACCTTAAATGAATTTTTGTTTGTATTTACAAAGTTTAGCGCCAGTACGCGCTCATTTTCTTTGACAAATTTTTTCCCTAACAAAAACGTTGCCACTTAAAGACTATAATAGTTTTAGAAAAGTTCTGAGAATAAAAATATTTTTTTTTGTCGGAGCAGCGTTACTAATTTAAAATAAACATTAATTTTTTATTTTGATAGCTCTGAAAAGAGTTTTGAAAAGTTTATTATTGTATTAATGATATTTTTTACATATCTTTGCGAAAAGTTAATTTTAGTTAAAAGTTGAGTTCGTTTTTTTGGCAATAACACAATCCGAAGGCAGCGGTGAATTGAAATTTAGTACCAACCGATTGGGAGCACTACTGCGTATTGTGTCAAAAACTTCTGTCAATATAAGTAAGTTTTTCGACCCTCATTTTGCTTTTGTTTACTATTTTTCGACATTTTATGTTGAAAATTGAGTTAATAAATAGTTTATTTTTCAAAATATAAAATCATAAATTATTGTTGGGAAAAACAGAATCTGTTGTACGGAAAATGCTACAAATCAATACTTGTATAAATCTCCAAGTGCCAAAAAATTCTATAAATGATAGCAATAATTAATCGGCACTGAATGGTAGCATGATATTTTCTTATGCATTTCAAAAAAGTTAATTGTTTCTATTTGTTTAATAAATGGTGCAGATATGTACAATAAATATGCATATTTATGAAGCAGATGTATTAAATATTTAAAGCCAAAAATGTGATTGATTAGATGTATATTGTATATTGTATTGCAGATTGTATATTGTAATTAAATATTAAAATATTGTATTTCATGCTCTTCTTAAAAAAGTGTGTCAATATGGTAATTGCATTGTCTTTTCCATGGTTTATTCTAAATATATGAATCTAAAGTATCAAGAAAGCAAAAAATTTTGCACATTACTGATAAGAATTGGGAAATACGAATTTAGAAAAGTTTTTATCCTTTTTTTTTTTAAATTTGCATGGGTCATTCAACCATTTAATAATAAATTGTCTTTGTAATTGTATGGACAAAGGCACATAGAGCCCTTGCTATATGGGTTACAGAATTGAGTGACAAGTGAGGTAAGATGCTCTTTGAAATTTGCTTAAAATGAATTGTGAGTATTAATATGTAACAAAGCAGATCAGAGGAAGCCACAGAATCCTAAACAATTACACACTTAAAGTTTGTAAAAATATATTGTTAGTTGAATGAAACTTGTTTGTTGATTTAAAAATAACGACTTAAAAGCAATTACACAATTTAAATAGTGTGATTTCATTTTTTTGTGCATTGGCTCCATATTTAGCATTCTTTTTTTCTCTAATTATGTAATAACCAATGATCAGTGTTAATTTTTTAAAGGTATTGCAGAAAATTAAATAATTACCTTGTGTTCTTTTTTGACTATTTATATGTTAAAAATATGACTTGCATATTATGCCAACAACCAATTTTACTAATTCAAAAAATAGATACTTACATATCATTGCAACCATATTGGTAGTATTACTATACAAAATAAAACACACGGCTGTGCTAATTCAGCGCTTATGACACATGCAAAATATGGGTTGCCAACTTGGCAAGTTATCTTGAACGTTGGGATAATATGTGAGTACCGAAAAATTTGCTAAATGCTATCATTATTTTTATTGTGTTTGAATGGTGCATTAGTAGTTTCCTTTTATTGGCTGTATGTCAATGCATTTAGTGGTATCTATTAATTAGTATTTTTATGTAAGTGGTATAATATGTAAGTACCAAAGTATATTAGAAAACAAAGTAAATATTTTTCACAGTAGAAATTGTTATCTGCTAAATGAAAAATTGTTTTAAAACTTATTAAATGTTTTCCATCATTAGATTAAATTTTTATATTCCCAAATGTGTACCTTTTCTCGGGGGGGGGGGGT
>BMAV01022540.1:432929-537751 GCA_019973955.1 Trichonephila inaurata madagascariensis
GAACATCTGCTCATGCACTACAGCACTCAGGGTTACCAAAACTGAGATGGGCTATTGTGCATCTGAGTTCAGTTTGTAGTACCTTTTCTAAGAAAACGAAATGCATTTTTACTCCCAACTTTTGCACCATGTTATTTTTGACTGTTTATGAATGCTGAATCAGTGGTAACTATTAGAGCTGTATAGAATATTGATTGAATCACATTATTAAGAGATTGTGAAATGTATTTTACACATACTGGTGACTCAAGTTTAATTTTTCCTGATACATGTTGCAGTCTGTTCAGGTTTAAAAAAGGCAAATTTTCAAACATGAAAATAAAACTTGTAGATCTGGCTCTATATAGTCATGAAAGTGAAGGAAAAAGTATTCAGAAGTGTATAATCATTTTTAAAACCTCATTTTAAATATAAAAAAAAGGATTATTATAAAGATCATTTCTCTAAATTAACTTTATTTTTTGAAATGTTGTAAATCAGTAACAGTAGATGTTAACACATGAGGAAAAGGAACCTCAGCTGTATAAGAAACTTATTTTAGTCAGGTTAGCTATGGACCAAAGTACTAATATTACTCTCTGATCAGACTAGGATAGATAAGAACAAAAACCTGAATATTGAATGCAATCTATTTTTATGGAATAAAAATTGATTTAATCTATTTTATTTTTATTTCTCTTGTACAGTAATTTATATTTTTGCACAATATATTTTTCTTCCTAATCCTTACATTCTGTTACTGTTAAATAATTTATCAGTCAAGCCAGATAAAATTTTATTAAATAGTTTAAAGTGTTACATGTTTAAAGATAAAATTGAGTAAAAACATAATCAATAAATATTTTTTTTAAAAAAATTATCATATACTTGACAAGTTCCATAATAAGTGTATTTAAATAATTTTATTTTTTCCTCAAATGTGGTACAAGTTGATAAATTGATTTGTGTAAGAATCCTTTTTATTGATTAAGCAAAAGACAGAAATATGACTTTATTTGAATATAGCATGGCATTATAAATTTCAATATTTTATTTTTATTTTTAAGGTGTGTTACAAAATAAAGATGAACACTTTATTTATAAATAAAGAACTGAAGGAAGAACGTGTCACTTCTCCAACTCGTCTTCCATTGGTAAGTTTGTATTAGAGTGTGTCTCATAAAAAAAAAGCCAATATTTTTTTTTGAGTTTTAGGGTAAGGTAGCAGTTGTTTTATTCTAAAGGAAAAAATGCAAAAACACCAAAAAAAAAAGATTTTGTTAAAAATGGTTTTGACAAAGAAAAACTTGATAAAAGAAAAAGTTTTGCTATGAAATGGTAATTCTTTGATTTAAAATATTTTAATCAAAATAATTATAACCATATTAATAAAGATTTTTCTGGGGTTTTTACAAGAGGTTCAAACGGTTTATGACCACAAAATCTGCCTATGATGAACTCTTCATATTATTGTATTTTTCATTATTTCATTACATTTTTATAGATCTGTGTAATTTTTGTAATTTTTAATTGTCTTCGAAATAAATAATTTTAGTTGAGTATACTTCTATGTTTTTCCTTCAATTCAGTGAAACTGTGGTGCTCTTCAGATTGGATGTGTAATGTATCTTATTCCATTTATCAAAAAGAATAGTTAAATTTAAATTTATTCACTCAATATATATCAAATTCTTAACATTCTATTGGCTAAAAGAAATCTTCTGAAACGGTTTTAAAAAAATAAGTTTCCACACAGGAATGTTATTTATTTTGTATTTGAAAATTTGAATTACAATAGAAACATTCAATTTAGCAGGTAGTCTACTGAAATGACAGTGGTGTAACAGAGAACATTAGGGCCCCCCTACAAAGTCAGATTTTGGGTCTTAAGTGGGATTTTACAAAGGATATGTTCTTCACGTCAGTTAGACATTGCCCCCCCCCCTTGTAGAATCCTTGGGGACCCCGCAATGTGGGGGTGACCTTACGCCACTGTGAAATGATATTTATTTTTTAAACTGAAAATATAAGGAATGCAAATATTTTATGTTGATGTGAAATCCATAGGTTGATTGTTGTATCTAATGTTTCTGTGAATAAATCAATGGATTTATAAGAAGGTTAAAGCAGAGGCTTGGACTTCCTAAATACTTAGTCTTTTCAACACCAGCAAAGGATGTTGCATGGAATAATGATGCAAGTAGAAAACTAGCTCATTAATTATCATTAGCATTCAACCACTGCTCAGAATTTCAGTCCATATCTAACAACCTAATTCCCTCAGGGGGCTCGCCTTCTTTAGGTGAGTACAGGTGTCACAATCCCGAGGTACCCTAGTGATCTTTTCCTTTTCCCAAGGGGCTTACTGTCTTTGGTAAACACGGGTATCATGAACCCGGGATACCCTAGTAATCCTTCTCTATTTTCGACCCTCTTGTCATAAAATTTCATCTTTACTTCTTTTCCCGTCTAGACCATAGACCACTAGTTAAAGATGTACATTGTACAAATATAAATTTTTTCTAATGAGAAAATTTACAATTATCTACTAACATATTATGGTTTACATTTTTTATTGTGTTAATTTAGTTTCTTTTTCGTATATTTCTTTCGATACTTTGATTATGTTGCTTTATTTGTTTTCGACTAACACCGTTGGTTTTTCAACCCGCATATTTGCCGTGAGCGGCGTCCCGTAAGGAGGAAAATTGTGTCCTGGGAATACCTTGGCCCACGCTTCGCTGTAGACAGGTGGCAGGAGTGAGCCCGCTCCTGTCAATCAGCTGGTAGTACCTCTCTTCGGTGTCCCCGAAGAGACACTGCTGTAAGGTTAGTGCTGCAGATAAGGGGTGTCGGGTTTACCCGTTGGATCCTCACCCTGGACTGTATCACTATATTCTGGGTGTACTCTGGGTAAGCGCCGTGCCTGGTTTTTGGCCAGATGACCGGCACACTGCCTCCCTTGTTGGATTCGGGGTGGGTGGAGGCACGCCAGGATGAAGTTATGTACGCGTACTTATGGATCTAATGCTGCTGTGCCCGGGTAAAGGCCATGTTTTACCCACAACTCTCAACATTGAACAGACTGCCAGTACTGCACGTTTTTTTATACTATCGCTGCCTAATAATGAAATGTCTAAAAAATCCCCTTTTGCTATTTTCAAAGCTCTCCAAGCTATAGGCGAGCCAAAATCCATTAAAAAAATGCGATCAGGTGATTTACTTGTAGAAACAAAATCAAACATTCAATCAAAATCTTATCTGTCTGCAAAAACATTTCTAGACTCTCCCCTTCTAGTTACCCCTCATAAATCTTTAAATTCCTGTCGAGGTGTCATTTCCGAACCTGACCTGTTGTGTACTTCTGATGCTGAGATCCTTGAGGGATTTTCAGACCAGGGTGTAGTGCAAGTCAGAAGAATCACTTTAAAGAAAGATACTCACATTATTTCAACTAAATACTTAATTTTAACGTTCCATAGCCCAAAACTGCCAACTACCAAAAAAGCCGGTTATTTAAATTGTAAAATCCGTCCGTATATACCGAATCCTCTGCGCTGTTTTAAGTGTCAGAGATTCGGACACTCTCAAACTTCCTGCCGCGGACAATTGACGTGCTCTAGATGTGTGTCCACTGGGTATTCTTCCACTGATTGTACTCTAGAGCCCAAATGTGTCAATTGCTCAGAATCCCATTCATCAGATTCAAAGTTATGCCCGAAATAGGAGTTAGAAAAACAAATTCAGGAAATTAAAACAAATAAAAATATTTCTTACTCAGAAGCATGCAAACTAATAGTGCCTCAACTCTCCCAAACATATGCTCAAGTTACAAAACCTACAGCAATAACCACACACACACACACAAGTACGCAAACAGATCCAAATATTACAAACATAATCTGCCCACCTTTAGAATGTCTGAAACCCGTATCTTCTGCAAATACTATACCAAGTACCTCATCTTCAATGTCTACTATCTCCACGTCATCTTCATCCACTCAAGCACATCTACTTCCTTCCACATCTGCAATAATACCAACAATACAAAGCGAGTCTTTGTTACCAATGCCCATTCCTACTACTACTACTTCCCCTAGCAATAGCCTAAATACTTCTGCTTCATCGTTATCAACTGAAATACCCCCAGTTCTTACAACTTCTAATAAATTTGCCGCTTTGTCAACTGAAGTTCAATCATCAGTTTCCATATCAGAGTCTGCAGCTACTACATCCAATAAGGAACATTTTAACACGTCCCAAATTCCAAAACGATTAAAACAAAACTCAAAAAATAGAAAAAGGCGTGCAAAAGGCAGACATTGAAATTAAAATGATACCTCACACACCTAAGAAAAGCTATGTTCATCATACCTCAGAAGACGAGGATATGATTGTGTACAATATAGATGAGGATGAACACGAACAATTTAAACACATAAGAGGCGGTTACTCACATATAATAACACCCACCAAGTATCAAAGGAAATGACGGATTACTGCATTTGACACAGTCTAGAAATGGAGAGCAGAGCAACTTTTTTATTAATACATGTTGAGCTTGGTGGAGAAATTCTTCCCACAGTCTTTGTTTTAAATTTGTTCGGTGTGAATTTTGTGCACATTTTTTGGTGAAAATTTAAACTTTTTTCACTTGTCTGTTTTTAAGAAAACTTTTCTGACTTGGTAGTGAATATTCCCACCAAATTATGGTAGATCTTATCATTCGAAAACATTTTTTACATGATTTGATATTTTAACTTATTGAAACTATATGTTCAGTGTTTTTTAAATATTTTATGAAATGTTTTAAAATTTTAATATATGTGTGGTGCTTAATTTAATTTTGCTTTTTAATATTCTAAAAAAAAAAGGTGTTCATATCAATACTTTTGTTTAAATTTTAAAAAATAATTAAAAATCTAATGTTTGGCGCAGTATGGCCGAATTCGGCTCTTGCGCCATAAAATTCCAAAATCAATCAACCAACAACCTAATGTGAATAACTTTATTGCATTGGTTTCTGAGCTTTTTGAATTAACAAACTTCTATATTCATAGTTTTAAACCCTGTTGACAAATAATATGAATTTTTTTATAATATTATAGACAACTTTATTTCTTTTACGTACAACTATCTTTATTTTGTGCTGTAAATATATTTCTCAAAAAACTACTACAAAAAGATGCAATTTCTGTGGGAAAGGAACATTTTATGTAATTCAAAAACTTGTTTAAAGAGAATGATGAAAAACTAACTGTTTAAGTTTTTAGACATGTATTTACATATTGAGCAGTAATATTAAATTCATACTTGTTTCAAATAATTACTAAAATAAAATTAGGAATGCATACACATATTACTTCAAGAAAGAATAAAAACTTTAAATTCAAATACTAGAAATTATTTTAATGTAGTGTATTTTTTACATCAAGGTAAATCAAAATTGTCCTCACTAAAAAGATTTGCTCTGCTTGAATCCTGTGGGGATTTTTTTTCAATGAATTGGTTTCCGAAATATTTTGTGATATTTGCAGCATTTCAAGAAACCTGTTATTTGTTTAGTGCTCTCTTGGTTTTAAAAGTTCTGTGCGTAATCCAGCTAAATAGATTTTCAGATCTTTTTGGAATTTTAGGGTACATTTTAGGTTTGGGTCAATATATAAAACAAGAATTTATTAATTTTTTTCTAAATTTAAGAAGCCTTTCCTTTCCTGTAACAATAGCAATCCTAAATTGAGTTGGACTAAATTAGTCTTCTTTTTTAAAAAGGAGAAAAGAAAAGAGGCTTTTTATTGAATCATGTTTCAAAACTATGTTAAATTTTTTGTATATGATACTTTTTTTATTTTGATTTAGAATTGACATAAGAGCAAGAATAAATAAAAATTACTTTTTTTTCAAATTTGATTATTCAGAATTTAAATATTAATGATGAAACCTTTTGTGACTCATATTACACTTACAACTTTCTTCCAATACAATTGAATTTTTCTTGCTGTCTTTTCCATTTTGTTTTTTAAAACTAACACAGAAGAAAGGTTTTTAATTATTAAAATACAATATAGAATAGTATTTTTTTATATCCTTTAGATTTTAATATAAGTATCTTGAAAGTTTTTTATATGTATGTTTATTGTCAATTACAAAATGAGGTACTCATTATAAAATTGATATTACTGGATTGTTCTACTTTACTTATCAAATAGTAATTGCATTTTTTCCCCGAGGTTTTTTCATTGTTGAAAAAAATTGTATCCTGTAATGATGAAAGAGCTTCTCTTTCTTCTCTATAGATAATTTCTAATAAATCATGGCTACTTCAATGTGGGCTTTATTACTAAATACAACTACTAATAGTAATTTCTCTGATTTTGGTATAAAACATTTAAATGGCTGCCCAACTTTTGAAGTCAACATTGTGTTGTTTTAGAAATTAAATTCAAGGGGAGAAATTTTGCCAGGGAAAAAGAAATAAAATCAAAAGTTGAATTTTATAGATGTTGTGCTTTTATAATTTCATTAGGAGGAGGAAAGGCAATATTTACAAAAAGTTGAAAAGCAAAATTCATAGCATAAAATTAATTTTAGTTATTCAATTTTAGAATAGTCTAAAAGAATCAGACTGCAAACTGGAAGATTTATCATGTAATTGTACAACTGACGTCATGAATTGAATTGTCTGCAGTGTAAATGTAATAGCAATTTATTATTTTTTAAAAAAAACATGCATATTAAAGGAAATTTTCTGTTTTTAATATTTTATATTCACTTTTGATTGTTTTGACTTTGGTTACATAATGTTTATTGGATTCTCTATATTATCAAAATGTTAGAGGGCCAGGAACTACAACTTTTGTCCCCTAAATTTTATAAAATGCTGTAAAATTTCATCATTTAATTCAGGTTTATAATTTGATAAACAAGCATGTCTCCCACCACCACCACAAAAAGATCAATATCAAATAATATTTCATTAACTTCCATAAGTATTTTCTGTATATTTCTGTAAATAAAATCCATAGATAAAAGGCTTTAAAAGATGTTGTTTTACTAATATTATCCTTATTTTTTTTAAAGACTTTCATAGGAAAGTGATTTTAGACTTAAATTTTTTTTTCCTAATTGATAAAAATTATTTTAAATAAACTGAAGTATTCTAGATTTGAATTTCATTCATGGCTTCAACCCAATTCACCTAATAAAAATCAAAGAAGGCATAAAAATTCTTTTTTTTATCTGATAAAAATAAAGAATTTGTTTATCAGAGAATGAAAAAAAAAATACAATTACAATTGGGGATATTTATGCTATTAAATGATTAAGGCAAATTATAATGTGATCATTCATAGAAGTGAGTATGTTTAAATAAGAGTTTTTTAATGAGTGGTTCTAGAAATAGAGGTCTGGCACAGTGTGGAAGTTTGGAGAGAGTGAGATGCCAGCTTAAGTATTATCCTCATTTCTTGGCTGTGGTTTTATATTACGAGGTCCGTCACCAATAGTCCATGTATTGCTGCGAAATTCGACGGCAATAAACAAAAACAAATAAAGCTTTTGAATGGTCATGATGCAGTATCATATCTGGTTTGTTTCTACCTAGCTGCATGTATGTTCTGAATCTACTTCAGACCCTGTCTTGCAAGGGATGTATACAGGAATAACTTAAGGTATGGACCCAGGCCTTTGGCCACAATAGGGGCCTAGTCTCATTCTCAACTGAGCCTTAACCCCTTCCTTCTTGCTCCCGTCAAATCCACTGGGTGAAATTCCCCCTCTATATCTCATGCCCGTGATATTTCCGACCTGGAGTGTTCAAAAGCAACTAGCTAAAAAGATTCAATCTGTATATTTCTTATGCCCAGAATCCTGTTTATTTCTTACCACATGGGAATACCAGATTAATAGTAATGTGTTTAGAGATAGTTATTTTATTTTAAACTAGATGTTACCACAAACATATATATTAGCCATATGTTTTTTTAACCTTAGCTCAGTCTCTTGATTCCCCTCTTCGTGAATACACATAGGTTGCGTTCTGTGATAAAAAATATATATTTATTGATATTGTGTACATTATAAGGTTAGTCAGGAAGTGAATCGTATTCTGTCTTAAGAATAAATGGATCTGAGAGTGATTCTGAAACTCTGTTAGTAAATCTGAGAGCAGTGATGATAGATCTGTACTGTTACCTGTGATATTGGCCTTTTATCTCATGCTTTGAAATTTATCTCACAAGAAAAAATTACTAATGGTGTCCTTACATTTTGCATAAGTGTAATAAAATTCACCATTAATGTTTAAAACACGTTTTTAATTTTTTCTCTTTCCTGGAAAACCAACATTTAGTCATAACCCTAAATGTGGGTTTTTCTTAAGAAATTAATTTTTGTATTTCAAGCTAAAAATTTACCCAAAATTTAAAAATAAATACATTTATTGAACGTACACTTAGTTATGTATAATTTTCTTGAATAAAAAAAATAGGCACTTTTATGGCCGCTTTCTTCAAAATTATGCGACCATTAAGGAGTTAATAAGATCATGATTTGAATAATTTCATTGGTCAAATGTTATTTCTGGTTGTTATTCTCCAAAAAACCAGGAATTTCGGATGATATGTCAACTGGCTACATGTGATAACCGTCGTCCCAAAATAGGCTAGGCCTACCATCATACACCATCATTACTCATTCAATCAAAAAATGACAGTCAATCGAGCCGGTTTGTGTGATTTTTTTTTTGTAAGTCATACACATTTCTTTCAGCTTTTTACGAGTATTTGACACCATATGCTATGTACTATCAACTTTTATAAATCATAGGTGGGGCCTACTTTTGCGTAAGGGTGTAGGGCAGGGGTGGTGAACCTTTATGGATTAATGTGCCATTTTTTCTAAAGAAGTGTTTAATGCGATATAGACGTGCCGTCAAATAATTTTGACTTGTGATTTTTGAGAAAATAATAAAACTAAATATGAACAACTCAAAACTCTTTATTTACTACAATTAACTTCTACATTGTGATTGTAGGTTCTTTGTTTCAAATGAAGTTTCCCACTTAACCAGGCACGATAAAAGGCAGGCAAATCTTTAGTGGCTTAAGGTTTATTTCTCCAAAGACAGCCACACACAACACAAACAACATAAAAAAAACTAACTACGATACATTTAATTAGTTAACACCATTTTGCTTCTATTCTCGCTAACGTAAGCGCCATTCCACTCTTTCCTCCATGTTGTCTCTGTCTTGTGCTCAGAGTTGCCAGAAACTTATGCAGCAAAGTAGCACGAAGGGGAAAGTAGCGAATCGGTTTTCACTTGCAATTCATAAATATAATTTTTTTAATTTTGTAAAACTTTTAAAAAATATGTTAAAATGCTTTAATTATTTAATTCATTTAAAATACATTGAAATTCTTTCCGCTAAGTATCGTGATCTGCTGTGTCTTTTTTATAAATTTCTGAATTATATTGAAGCATTTGTGGCGATGGAATGAAATCAAAGCTGCAAGTCCCTCATTCTTCCAAAGTCATTTTGATTCTGAGAATTGACTCAACAGTTCAAGGCACATTCGATTCCTTAAATTTTTTTATTTTTTATTTATTTATTTTTTTTTTTGACATCATTCTGGAGAATTCCGTTTCCACAGTGACATTACTTAATGGTAAGTTGTAAGCAAACACACCTAAATCTCTTAAAAATGGATTTCCAACTGAGTCTTTTATGTTAAAAATGTGACACCAAAATATACTCCATCATTTTAAAAGCTCAGATTCAGACAGAAAAACATCTTTCAACTGTATGTTAAAAATTTGTCTTCATTGATTCTCCAGAACATATAATTTAGATTGATCTGCTAATTCCAAAGGCAAATAAAAAATTAAAAAAAACCGACAATTTGAATTTTAAAAAATATCAGGGGAAAAATTCTTTATCTTTTTTAAAGTTCCGTAATTTGAAGGGTTTCGGTTTAAAGGTTGCTCACATAAAATCTTGAGAAAATTATGACATCTTCGATAGATTTCTTAAGTAGATTCTGTAGAAATTTTTTAATTTTGCTTGTGAGTTTATTCAAAAAGACATCCATCAAGTACTTCAATAGGCAAATCAATGCTTGTGAAACTCATGTCAACTTCGAGATTCACATATTGGTAAATTGTTCTTCTTAAAAGAGTGAAGGTATAATCTTTTAATTCTTTCAGAAATTTCCAATGATCAACGTGATCACTTTGAAAAGCAAATTAATCCGCTCAAATTCTGCTAAAATTAGCAGCTATAATTTAACAATAATTCTATCCATGTATTAATTTAAGTAAAGGAATAGAGTAAGACAAATAGTTGATTTGAAAGAGAGGAATCTAGGCAGTGGTGTAACGGAGAATATTAGGGCTCTGTAAGGTCAGCTTTTGGACCCCAAGCCCTAGTACGTACTTGGAGTCAGTCAAGTTTTTGTCCCCTAGAATCCCTAGGCCTCCCCGGAATGCGAGGGTGTACGTTACGCCACTGAATTTAGGTCAAAAATTTTCAAAAGGGATTTAATCACATTTTTATCTCTTAATCTCTCTAGATGACAAGTGCTTGTTTTTGTCATTGTACGCAATTTTTTATAAGTTCAATGCTGCAATGTAAGTTAATTAAAAAAAATAGATTTTTATTCTTTAATTCAATGCAGTACCGTTGATGATGATTATACAATGTACTTAGTTCTCTTAGAATTTGTCCTTTTACAATTACTTTTTCAGTTTAGTATTTATGTAGAAATTCTCTCTAAGCCTATTTTTTAAGAATATTACATGTTTCATTTTCATGCTTCTATCGGGATTAGAAAGAATCCCACCATTTCTTTTTTCTACCACTTACAATGAAAAAGAGTGGTGGGAGAGGGAAGTCCCGCTTTGATGGACTGCGATTCGTGGCGGTGGCGAGGGAGGGGGAGAAATTACAGCGTTTCGGATTAGTGAAACTGCAATTCCATGTTTTCTTTGGGGACTTAAGTCACTTTTTGCGAATTTTCCCGAAGCTTGTTCCAATACTTTTATATATGATTGAAAGTAGCGAAAAGTAGCGGGATCTTCAAGTGAAGTAGCATAAAATTCGCGAAGTAGCAATAGGATTAAAAAGAGTAGCGGAAAGCTTTGAAAAGTAGCAAAATTTGCTAAAAATCGCGCTATCTGGCAACACTGTCTGTGCTCCTCTGTCTGATTTCGATGGCCGCGCCACCTATAAAGTTTTTAAACGCCATGCGAATCTTACAACTACAAAAAAATACCTTGTGCACTGTATAGTTGTAATTATTTTAGTTATACGTGTAATTCAAATTAAAGTAACTGTGGTGGTGTGATATCTATATGAACTAGTACCAACATCACGCGAAGACGATCGTTTTGGCGTGATTGGTTGCGTACTTGCGTTCGGAACGGAAGGTACCCAGAACGAACCTACCTCCTTCATAACATTAGTGTGACTTCTGTTGTTGCAGGTTGGATAACAAATATATTAGGATCGTCAACAGGGCCGATCATAGGTGTGCAGTGCGTGCACCGCACGCGGGCGGCCGAAACAAGGGAGGCCGCAGGCCGCCTATAATTCTTTCGATCAAGCAAAATTTTTTGTGAATTTCTCAAAGTAAAATTTATAATAAGTTGAACAAATATGCTGAATTTTAAATAGTTATTGAAAAATCAAAATAAGTCCCGATTTCCCGATAGCATAACATAGTTCGAGAAAAATAAGATTGGATTTCAAATTCTGAGGAACATTCCTTCTCATCAGGGGTGTAGCCTGCCTTATAAGGGGGCCAGTATCAATGATACAGAACCTCCCTAGCGACAGGAGCCCCGGACGTGTGTAAGCAAAAAGTCGTAAAATGTTATTAATGGTCATATTAAGAGTTCCTTTCTACGTTTATAAAATAGTATGTCACTGGCTTCAAACGATATAAATTTTCCGTGTGAATTCTGAATCTCAAGACCCACTATAAGCAGGGGCGGCATTTGGATCAAATTTGGAAAATATTTTTTTTATAATACAAAATTTTATATACTTCTGAAATATTATTGGGTGTGAATTTGGTATTACATTTAACGTACCTTATTTTGTACTCTGTATGTTTAATGTCAGTTTTATTTTACATTGAAACTTGAAGGGCTTGAGGAGAAAGTATATGTTGAATTATGAATGTTTACACAACTTTCACTAGTAACTTTCGCCCCATCCAGGAGTAGGTTCACAACCGACATTCCTTTGACCCATACAATGTCTGGTGCCATCTTTTCTAAAGGGGACAAGGGTAATAAGTTTTTAGTTGATAGGGAGCCACAGGAGATAGTTTATTTTACTCTTGAGTGTAGTTAATATAAGTTGAAATAAAAGCGCTTGTGACCCCCACCCTCAGTACACTCTTTTCCGAAGAAATTGGCCTGCAGAAACGAGCTATTTCTTTTCTTACATTTTACTCATTTGAAATCATAACAGTGGCATAGCTATCGCCGTATCAGTGATACGGGGCCCCAAAATGTGTAAGCAAAACATCGTAATATAGAGAGCCTCCCCAAAAAACCCTCCCCAATGAATTTGGATACAGAACCCACTCAATACTAGCTACGCCAGTAAATCATAACGAGTAATTATGTGCTTAATTTGGAATTATTTTGTATTTTTTAGGACATTAGGATTGATTATATATATATATCCTTTGGGAAGAGGGGCGGCATTTTCCATTTTTGTCCGGGGCTATATAAAAAGAAACTAACTATAAGAAAATTTAAAAGCTGGTTAAGTTACTCAAAATATAATGAGAAAACAAGGAGTGGTATGTGGTCAGAAAGCAGGAAAAACTTCTCATTCAAAGCAGTTAGACAAAAAGATCGTTTGAAGTGAAATACAGATAACACTTGGGATGGGAAAAATAAATTCAGAATGTTATCTGCTTGTAAATGAAAATAGCCCCATTGTCTGTTGATTAATTCACTGTAATAAACGTCGCACTAAGGAGCTACATGAAGGCTTGGCAGTTGGAATTTTTTTCAGAATTGGTCCAGTGAAAAAGAATATTAGACTTTATTTATCCCGGTTCTCTTTTATTTCTGTAACAACCAAAAGACCGAATGTGCATTCAGTCAGCAAGGGATCTGCTTCCCGTTCCGAGAAAGATCTGGCCCATAAGCGCCAGATGTCTTCTTCCCCTTTAAATCTTAGTTAATTATTTTTTAAGGAGTATTCATGAGCCTGGTCCCATGGGGGGGAGGGGTTGTTAAAAAAGAATTTCGACACATCGGAAAAAAGGAAAAAACACATCAAAATTTATACTGCGGCAATGAAAAGAATGGGGGCAGAAACCCCCAAAAAAAAAAGACCCCTTTTCGAATAAAACTGAGGAAATTTTTTGGGCAATTTACCGAACTAATTTTTTTGATAAGACCGGAACAACAAAAAAAGGGAACTATATTTTCCTTTCAAATTCTATTTTCGATTTTAAAATTTAATCCCCGGTATTTCAATCATTGCGTGAGGAAGTGAAAAAAAAATTTTGTTGCATTTGTCTATTTTTTTTTTATTTTAAAGAAATAAATATAAATAACTGTCATCAGTTTCTTAGATTTCTTTTCCCCTTTGATTAACATATTTAAAAGTATATTTTTTGGCTTGAATGTACGTAATCTTAAAACATTTTCAATTGGCATTGATTCAAATGAAAGGAATTTTTTGCCCTCCGTATAAAAAATAATTCCTACATTAAAAAAAACGGGGTAGTTCATTTAAAATACAAAACACTAAGAGCCTTTAGTAAATTTATTAATTATTTACCATACTTAAAAAAAGGGTCCTAACAATAAAGGAAATTGAAAGAAAAAATTAGTTATATTTATTTTGATGATTTTGTTTGTAATCAAACGTATTGATAATTTTGTTTAGTATAAATGAAATAATCTATAATTTCTAAATTTTAATTTAAATTCCAAACTGTGAAAAAAATTTTTAAAAAAAAAGATGTTAAATTTGCTTAAAGATACCCACACATTTTGTGTTCTTTTTATTGAGGTAACGTGTGAAATAAACACATAACTTTTGTAATATACTCTAAGACTGCTAAGAGAACCATTATTTTGTAAGATTGAATTTGAAAAGCACAAAATTCTTTTTTATTGCTATTTTAAGAGTGATTTGCACGATACCTCCTTGATTAAGATCTTTTGCCCAAAGAATTTGAAAGAATATTTAATGCAAACTAATAATTAATTATGTGTATAGTTAATTTTAAAAATACATAAAAATCGTATAATTTCTTTATAATATTGTATAGAATTCTGTATGCTTCTAATAAAGTTAATCAAACTTCATCTATAACAGGGATGGCGAACCTTTTTGAGACGTGGGTCAAATTTCGTTAACATTTTTTCTAGTACTAGCGCATGGGTCACTAATGCCCATTTGCACCAGGGTTAAGTTTAAAATTTTTTAACTGAGTATTTTTAAAACTAAACACACATCTTTAAAATTCACTTGACATAATGAGTAAAAAAGGGTGCTATGAAAGTCTCTTTCTACAAACATAACTGAACATAACCTTAGAAAAGTGCATTTTATCCGAAGAAAGTGCTTTAAATATGGTTATTTGCTTTGGTTTTCGAATTTTTTCAACAATCAAAATGTGAGTAAAATTATACACCTTATTTGATACTTTGTAAACTCTTTTGCTTTATCTCAAATACCACATACTGTCATATACATTTGTTGTCATTTGCGTAACTTTGGAACTGTAATGATTAAACTGAAAGAGCTATAGACAGATTAAATTGCTTTTGTGTCAATGTGTTTGAAAAAGTTCAAGTAGAATATAAATAATCCACTCAAAAATTAGAAAATCTAAATAAACCCGCGTAAACAAGTGGTTGCCTAGCAATCGTGGATCAGATAAAAAGCTTACGTGGGTCAGTGTCTAACCCACGGGTCATAGGTTCGCCATCACTGATCTATAGCAATATTTAAAATCTTTAAAAAAAGGCAACAATAAGAATGTCAGAACTAAGACAGAAATTTCTCATAAAAAGCATTTAATGAAAGGTTTATTTTTACAGAACAATAATAAATGTTGAAAAATATAGGTAATATTTTTTAGTTGCTCCTAGTAGTATAAAACTATTTAATTAAAGTGATAGCAAAATGCATTACCGAAATAAAAATATGATAAACACGATTTATAAAGTAGATAAGAAGAGAGTGATTTCTCTCTCTCTCAAACAAAACAGAAATGTGAAAAACTGTTTAACAAGTAGTAAGGTTGTATAATCTTGAATATTTTTAATGTAATTAAGATACAAATTTAGTTAAAAAAATTTTAGATTTCTTTTGTGATATTGTGGCCTTTTTCAAAAAGTTTTCAGTTATTTTAGAAATTTCAAATTATTCTAGAAATGTTTTATTGTTCTGTTTAGTCTCAAAGTATTAAGATATTTGAAAAAACAAACATGTATAATAATAATATTAATGTTTTATTAACTTATATTTAGAAACTTTAAAAGGAAACTACAAATTCAGAATATTGTGATTGCGTTCCTAGTTTGTTTTTTTAAAAAACTTTAGAATTTTGGAAAGCTTACTTTTGGTGGAGATATTTTAATAATTTTAATATAAGTAATCTGGAAGCCAAGCTACGTTTTGTTCTGGAAATGAAACTAATATATTTAAACGAACAATTAATTAAAGAAAATATGTTTGTATTAAATCAGAAATTTCATAATTTAGTCAGAAAAAGTTTAAAAAAAGATAAAATGTAATTTTTTGAGAGTTTGGAAAAAAAATTTAAAAGCTTAAGATTATTATTTTAATTTTCTAAATATTTCATGCAAAAAATTTACAGTTTGCAATAATAAATAGAAAACTTTAAAAAGTTTGAAAATTAAGATTCGATTAAAAACGAATTTAGTTATTTTTTAATCCAAAATTTATAACTTTATTTTCAAGCATTCACAGAAATTCCTTCCACACTGCTACAGAGAAATAAATTATATAACTCGTAATCGGTAATCGTCCCTCGGGAATACCCGAAGCTTTGTGCAAGCATCGAAGTTGCAAAAGAAATGGTCTCGACTTTCCCTAATGTAGAGATAATTTTAAAAATATTTTTAACTATACCGATATAGAATGCATCAGGTCAGAGATCTTTCTCAGTGTTTGATAACCCGGCAATTTCCGCGCTAGGTATGTCATACCCACCGTTTACATTTTTTTAACGCTCCTTCTAAACCTTTTTTGGAAAACTGATAGTTTCTCGTGTAGCTGACTTTAAGGTCATATCCTTTGAGGGGCTTTAGCTTGTAGGCGAATTCTAAATATATATTTTTGGATACCGCCTCTTCGGGTATGTCATACCTGCACGTGAATCGCCGTTACAGTTCTGAATGCATGAGCACGTTTTAAATCTTCCTTATACTATGGCGTATTATTGTAATTATGATGAAGAAATGTGATATTTAAGTAATTTAATAGATACAGTATTTAACAGAGATATAGTACAACAGTATTTTCGGATGAAGAAATTCTGTTCGTGATTATGATGAGGAAGAATCAAATGATGAAGAGTATAACAGCAAGTATGATTCCTCCACTGCAATCGATCCAGATTTAGAAGAGGGAGACGAAGTTAGAAATAAATGTTTTATATGTGTAGACACATAAGCATTTGGGAAGAACGTGACTTTAAAGAAGACAACTGGTACACACATCCACTTTCAGATGAATTTTTGAAAAGAAAAAAAACCTATTGCTGGAACAATGAGAGAAAATAAAAAAAGAAATTCAAAATAAGATATAGACGGTATACACCTCTTCAATGAAATAACTACATACAAAGATATTTTTCCTGGTAAAAAACAGCCAACTGAGATATTAGAAATTATAGTGAAAAATGATCTTATCTCCTGTTTTCCCAATTTCGCTCTAGCATTAAGAATTTTTTTAACCTAACCTGTTTCTCTGTAGCTTCCGATGAAAATTAAAATTACTTGAGAAATAATATGACACAAGAAAGGCTTTCAGATTTGGCTATAGTCTCAATTGAATCCGTAATCTCAGAAAAAACTGATTTAACCGAAACTATTAACAAATTTGCTTCTCAGAAAGCCAGAAAAGTTATTTTATAGTTACAGTAAAATCTAGCGTATAACGTGTCCCTACATATATTCGCCGTATAACACGCACATCCTTTTTTTACGAAGAAACCTGAAATGCATGTGCGCAATGATCTTGTGTTTTGAAGTCCTTTATTTGAATATTATTCCAAGCTTTAGTAAAAAATAGTGTACTTTCAGAATTACAACCTTTTAAGTTCATAAGGAATGTTATTTCTTTCACAGAAACATTATTTTGATATATGTAAAAGTCTGATCTTTTTCTATGCTCATCTTTTTGTATTTTTAAAGTTCTCATTTTTATACCAGGCGTATAACGCGCAACCGTAAATTTCGATCTTATTTTTTGAGTTAAAAAGTGCGCGTTATACACCGGATTTTACGGTATAATTTATTACTTAGTAGAAGGATTGATTTACATACTTTTCGTTTCACGAGATTTGTACCTTAGAGTATTTATTTTTATTAGATTGTATTTTTACAGTAAATTCTGTTATCTTGCATTTATAATTATAAAATGTTTATTTTTATTTTAAAGGTTTTTGTTAGTTTATTATTTTGTTAAAGCATTTTGTCGCTATTATAACTCATTACCTGGCCAAAAAATGAAGTTCTGCACTTCAAATTTTATTTGAGTTATTATTAATGTGTTTTACTTTTCATTCTTATAAAAGTAGATGATTTTTTAATGTCAGCGTTAAGTATTAGTCAAAATATGAAAAGTTCTCTTGGGGGGCAGCACGTTAGGTGTGTGCACGAGGGCGGCCGATACCCTAGGATCGGCCCTGATCGTCCGATGTTACTTTTAGTAGAATGCATGCTGAATTGGAGTCATCTGCCAAATGTGGTTTACAAGCAATTATTTTTGCTATGGTTTACTTTTTTGACAAGGGGATTTGTGATTCGTATTAAAATGCCGCTTTATAGATGATGTTTAGTATACCACTGTTGAGAACATAAAACATACACCGCGCGTTTTGTCGCCTTTACTAATAATGCCGAATTTCTTGATTCACCAAGTTTGAAATTCTCTGTTACACTTACTATATCTTGCACTTTCTGTTCTTTTGTTGAACTAGCCATGCCAAATCGAAAATATAACACAAATAAACTTTAAAATACAGTTGTGTCAACGAAATTGTATGTTCTATGCGTAGACAAATTTTGCATCATAAGCATCTGTAATCTACGACGTGACCTAAGGCAAAACATAAAAAACAAGTGTGCTTCCCACTGCCCTGCGACCGATCATTGGCATTTGTTCGTAATACTTCATAGTGAACTTTGTTATTTTGAAATAAAATACAAATCATTATACATCCTAAATACAAACGTGCCTAAAATATTGAGTCCCGTGTCACCAGTGGCGCACACAAGGGAGGTTCCTAGTGGTCCGGACACCCCCCAATAGCCCTTGGTTTTTTCGATTGATTATAATCTTATGTATATCTTAATATATAAAAATCTTCTGTGCGTGTGTATGTGACTAAACTCCTCCTAAACGGCTGGAACCGATTTTGATGAAATTTTTTGTGTAGGTTCAAGTGGATTCGAGAATGGTTTAGATTCACAATTTGGTCCGATGTCGCAATTAGTTAAAAAGATATTAATTAAAAACATTCAACTCAGTATTCACCTGCATTGTTGTAACAGCGTTATTGTTATAAAAAGGACGTAAGTTGGCGTCGAAAATCGATTTTCAGCCAAACTGGCCAAACCTGGTCTTCATTGTAATAAAAATGCAGACGAATCATGCTTTTTAGTGTTTTTGATTAATATCTTTTCAAGTAATCTTTATATATATAATTCTTCTGTGCGTGTGTATGTGTGACTGTTCTCCTAAACGGCTAGACCGATTTTGATGAGAATTTTTGTTTGAGTTTAAGTGAATTCGAGAATGATTTAGATTCACAATTCGGTCCGATATCGCAATGGGCTTGATTCATGAAGTCACATGATAAAAACAAACACGTGTTTTTCATTGAATTCAAAGCAAACATTTAACTGATTGTACTTGTTCTATTTTAAAACTCAGGTAAAAATTTTTTCAAATTTCATATTTGGGTAAAGATGTTTAAATGTTAAGGAAAAAAATTTCTTCAAAAAGATTTTTTTAAATTAAAAAAAAGTCGTATATTTTATGCTTATACTTTTAAATAAAATGCATTTTGTATACATATGTACTTTTTAAGAGAAAGTTTCTGCAAAGAGCAAAACTTGGCAACACCGGAGCGCGTGAACTGATTAGTTGGAAACACAAGATTGTTTTTATCGTGTGACTATGACGTCACATGAATCAACCTCATTAGTATTAAAATGCACCTAAATTATGTGAGGGATCGCGATTGTTCCTAAAAAAATCATTGGCAATATTCTTGAGGCCACTAATTTGAGCTGCAAACTTCAAGATGAAGTTGTACTTCTACCACAGATTCCAATGATTCTTTCAGACTCACCTACCCATTCAAATGTTTGCAATTTCCATTTCGCTTAGCATTTACTATGACCATTAATAAGTCACAAGGTCAAACAATGACAATTTGTGACTTGGATTTAGAAAACCCTTGCTTTTCGCTTGGCCAATTATAAGTTGCATGTTCAAGGTTTGGCAAACAATCGCATTTGTTTGTTTATACCCCTTAAGAATTAACCAAAAACATTGTACATTCAATGGCATTACGATAAATTTATTTTTTATGCATTAAAAAAATATATCTGTTATGAAAATAGCTCGAGTTTTATCTTTTTTACCCTTTAATCAAAACAAATTTAAGCTTCTATATTCAACTTAGTTCGTAGTAAATACATACTCGCACGCAATCAATAGGTCGAATTGTGGTAGCTGTACATGTGATGATGTCAGGTATTGTTTTAACTTTCTTTATAAAAAATTTCGTTAAAACGGTCCAAATTGTTGCAACTTATTAAAAAAAACTTTGTAATTTTTGGATTGAAGACGTGTGTACAGAACAACGTCTGTCGGGACTGCTAGTATTACGTTGTGACGGAGCATATCTCTTCCCCCTATTTTCCAACAGATCCCTTGCCCCTTGCCGACAGAAGTTGCGAAAATTCCAGGCATTTCCCTGAATGCTGGGAAGGAATTTCGTAACTGGGTGGTCGAGTTTCGGCACCTTTTTTCCCAGCTGACCGGACTGTCAAAAAGAGGCGCCTTATCATTGTGTATTCATTTTCCCACAACTCGGTGACGACGGCGCGTCTGAGAACGTACAAAGGTGCACCCAGCCTCGGCGCTTCTTTGAAACTAGCAAACAGGAAATGAGAACGATTTGGCGTGGCAGAAGGATAAGAGATCAAGGGAGCCGAGACCGGAAGGCGGCAGAAGAACGAGAGGGATTGAGGCCGACAAAAAGATGAGAGGTGGATGACGAGGAGAAAGAGAGATGATATAAAGAAGGCGAGAGAGTCCGGAAAGAAAAAGACTGGATTTTTGAAGGGAGCCGTTCGGACGTCCCTTGAGCGATAGGAAGAGCGATAACGAGCCCGCGAAGTACAGCACTCTCCTGGCTTGGAAAATCAGGGAACGGGAGAGAGTACGAAAGAGACTCGAAATCGTTACGGACCCTTTTGATATTGAACTGTAAAAGAATATACCATTTTATTATTTTTTTGATGATTTACATATTGAAATAAATAGTTATATAAGAGCTGAGTGAAATCATTACAACTTAAAATTTAGTTATATATTTGTTACTAATAATTAATTTTGTATTGTTTTTGTTCCCGAAAATGGACAAAATCAAAAGAATATGTTGTGTGGCGTATTGGAGCATGATTCCAAAATGGTAGTCTTTCGATTCTGGACTCCCCCTCCCCTCCCCTTGAAAAATTTTTGTGAGCGCTACTGCGTGCCACTGGTTCGCCATCTCTGGCCTAGGGCCTCAAAAAGTGTTATGACGCTCCTGGATGTATATGAATCTGATAGTCATCATGTTGTAGTGTAGAAGTTAGAAAAGTGGAGTGCCAGCTCACACTAATGTCGTCCTCGCCACTTGATTGTCATTTTAAAATGCTAAGATCCTTCTTCAGTAATCTTTGTATTCCTTCAAAGGATGACGTTAACAAAATAATCTAAGAATTTGGGAGTTTTTTTATGTTTACTTAATCTATATTTTGTTTTATTCTCTTCGCTGTAGTTCTTGGCGGAAGTCATCGAAAACAATCATTTAAAGTAATTTAGATATCTAAGATATTTTTTTTTATTTTATATTGTTTTCATTAAGAAATACAAAATAATCAGAGGTGTAATAAAATAACTTGAAATATTGAAAATTAAAAACGAATCAAAATTTAATTTCAAAATTAAGAGTTACTATATAAATGACGAGCGCCGATTTATTATTACAGTCCGGACCTCTATTTCACGAAGTCACTAAGTACCGAAAAAAAGTTTGTTATGTTTGAAATTCCTTAAATAGAAATTCAGTTCCAATATATTTTATATTTTTGGTTCCAGGTAAAAGTTCGTAAAATAGAGTGATTCGCAAAATGGTTCGAGTTCGATTCCTTCATTTATCAATACGGTATGGGAGGGAAAAAATGCAAATCGCTTTTATACCTTAAAAAAATGGGGTAACAGATAAAAATGAGTTGTATAATATAGTATGCTGCTATCTGTAGCAGTGGTCCTCGCGGGCCGCTGATCAAATGGTACAAGGCCATCCAAGGAACAGTGGATTATTTCCATTGTATTTACTGTGATGTATTTCTCTCGTGTTTCTGCGACTTTCCATGGAAATCACTTGATCATTCAATTTTTGGTGTAACTGTATATTATTCTGAAGGCATATTTAATTATAATTCAATTAAAATTATCAAATTTAAATCTTCTTTAGGTGGGTACGGGTGTCACAATCCCGAGGTACCCTAGTGATCTTTTCCCCAGGAGTTTACTATCTTTGGTAAACACGGGTGTCACGACCCCGGGGTACCCCAGTGATCCTTCTCTATTTTCGACCCTCCATCTTGTCATCCAATTTCTTCTTTTCCCGTCCAGATCACAGACCTGTGAATGTTTGGCGCAGTATAGCCAAAACTGGCTCTTGCGTCATAAAATACCAAACTCAACTCAACCTCTCAGCAGGCCGCTGTAAAATTATGAAACGTTGGCCGATCTGCGGCGCAAAATAGGTTGGGTAGCACTGCTCCAACAGGATAGCGAAGTCAAGAGTACAAGACAATAAATAACGTTTAACGCAAAAACGCTTGAGACGAAATATCGCTTAACGCAAAATAATGCAACAGTCCCGACAAACTACTATGTATTTTCACGCATTATTTTTCTTTTAACACGAAACGAAAATTGCTTAACACGAAAAGATTTCCCTTCTGGGAGTGAACAAGGTACGGAAAACACCAGCCACGTTGGCGAGATTTCAGAGGGGTGTGAAATGAAAGGTGGTTTTGTGGAGAGGAAGCTAACCTTGAAATACCCTGATACGGGCCAATTTTGTTTATCTAAGCTACTTTTCTCCCTCCACCCCTACAAATGCCACACAAAGACATTTCATCTCTCATCAGTTGGCTTTGAAATTCCGTGATGACTACATCGCAGTGTGAGTAAAAATGAGTGAGTTTGGTTCGCGCTTTTTTCTATTTTAGAAGAATTTTTTTTACGAGCACAATGGCAAAGAGCTCATGGGGGATTGCAAACTTCTATTTCGTTTAAAATAAAGATGGAGCTTCTTAAGGCTGCTATCAAAAACAGAAGAGGGAAATGGAAATATGTAAAGATTTTGGAAATGCTAACTCTACATTGTCAACAATAATTTAAAAAATTAAGCAAATTACGGAAATATTTGAGCGGAGTGTTTGAACCAGAGCTCTATGTAAGTAAAATGTACTGTAATAAACAATTTTGTTGTGTGTGTGTATGTTTTTTTTTTCCTTTGCAATATCCTTTAACACAAAAAAAAATATTTCAGTCCCCTCAGTTTTGTGTTAAACGATTTTCACTGTATTTATATTGGAGTACTTTTATGTCTGAAAAATATTCCAAATTCGTGTCCAATTCTTTATTATTAGGCGAATCACTTTAATGCACTAACTTATAATTTAATTACCATTGCTTTATTAATAGCAAAAATTTTAAAGAATGATTTCCTTTTGTTTAAGGGTTCAAAAATCATCTGTTAATACATGTAATTACAATTCTTATTTTCTTGCATTTTATTTTATTCTTAATTTTTAAAATGCTTATTTTTCGTGTTGCTAGAAATAAAATGATTTAATACTTTTTCATAGTTGATAGCAAATTATGGATAATATTATTTCTTTTTATTTTAAAAACTTTAAAATGTGTTAGATCTCTCTTTTTTTTCCACCCATTCTCTTTAAATGTTTCAATTCTATTGAATTATTTAACTAACCCGATATAAAAAGGCCAGTTTTTTTTATAATGCATTCTTAAAATTTTTAGTTATTTCTGTAAAAATTCTTGAGTGTGATTGTAAAAAGTGACCTATCCTTCATTTCCCCTTTTCTAAAGGCATTATCGAACATTTTTTTAAAAGAAAATTAATTGATTAATGTATTTAATAGAAAACACTAGTTTATAGTAATAAAATTAATATTACCGCGGGCTATCTGCGATTGACCAATGACTAATATACAATGTTCTATTTAAAGATTTGAACTCGAATTTTCATCTAATTACTGTTTCAGTTGTTCTCAATCCTATCAGGGGCGGCTCTAGGGCCGGACAAACAAAACCCCTGCCCAGGGCGGCATTTGGATTGAATTTGAAAAAAAAATTGTTACAAAAAATTTTATGTATTTTTTGAAATACTACTGGGTGTGAATTCGGTATTTCATTTATCGTATCTTACTTCCTTATTTTATTCTCTGTTTGTTTAATGTCAGTGTTCTTTTATGTTGAAACTTAAGAATTTGATGCGGGGGATTATATGTTCAAATGTGAAATTTGATAAGTTTACACATCTTTCTCTAATAACTTTCTCCCCATCCCAGAGTGGGGTCACTACGGACATTCCTTTCACCCATCCGACGTCCGGTGTCAGCTATCCAAAGGGGGGGTGAGAGATAGAGTCACAGGAGATGTCTTGAATGGGGTTACTATAAAGTAAAATAAACATTTGTGATCCCCACCATCAGTAGACTTTTTAGAAGAAATTGGCGTGCTGGAATGGGTGATTCCTTCTCTTACATTTTACTCGTTTGAATTAATAACGAATAACTTATTTCGAATTATTTTGTATTTGACTTAAAATAATATATATATGGCAGCACATAACAATATTACATATATATAATATAGTTGCCTTTTTTGTTCTCAAGAATTATTCAAGTTTTATAGGTGTGTATCTTTGTGAACAATTTATCTTTTTTAATTATAATTTTTTGCTTTAGAGAGAGGGGCGGTATTTTCCATTTTTTCCCGGGGCGGCAAAACTGCTAGAGCTGGCCCTGATCCTATTCCTTTTGGTGTGATGTGATCAGGAAGTTTGAAAAGAGAGTTATAAAAATCATTGTATAAACCACCAAGTAACACATACTCGTTACGAATGCCGAAGAACTTTGTGACCGCCGTAGCCTAGAGGTCGTGGAGTTGTAGGTTCGAGTCCTCATGCACGTTAAATCTGTCGGGGGCCTTATCACACGTACACGTATTGGGAGCAATTTTCTTTGAAAGCAACCGATTCCGAACAATTTCTACCTAGCCATAGCAACGGCACCGAACAACTTTTTCCCAATGAGCTGAAAAAATTGTTCCAAATAAAAGTTACTTGAAGTTCCAGCCAATAGGGTTCTTCGGTGCCTTACGTCAAAAACCAGATGGCAGCTTCGGCTTCGTCAAACGCATTCGATATGGTGAATAATATTTTAAAAAGAATGGTGCTCCATTTCTGTTCACACCCGTCAACAAAAGCTTGAGCGAAATAAAAGAAATAATATTGGATGTTCGTTTTCCGAAGCAGAAAAATCGGTGAGTAATTTTAGATTGTGGAGATAGAGCATGGCTGACGTCAAGGCATGTCGTTTGTTTACGGCAACTCTTTGCCCTCAGCTGCGTGAAAATTCGTTGAAACGGTTGCTCCAAATATGTGTGTGTGATAGGGCCTAAAGTCCTCATGTTGGTGTGGAATGGTAGTTCGGAGAGGATGGTGTCAGCTCAGGTATCGTCCCCATCACTTGACCACAGTTCAAAGAGTCGAAAGCCGTCGCCAATAATCCTCATGTTACCTTAAACTCGACACTATAATAAATACTAACTCCTTAGAACTTTGCCGAAGAGAGAAAAGAAAGCGCGGCATAAGTTTCGTGACCAGCTGGTTGTGAATTCGAATCCTTATTTCACAAAAGGTCATGCGCCAGACCAGGGTGTCAAACTCGCCCGCATGTGGCAGGGTCAATACATTGGCGCACAATAATATGTAATGATATCAAAATTTCTCCCGAAATAGGAAAGATAGTAGCAGAGAAGAGATGTCAAGTGTCAGGACGTACATATTAAATTTTTCTTTTTATTTTATATATGTTTACTATGTATTATTCGAAATACACCTACGTTTCAATGAATTTCGATTTTCTTTGCGGCCCACCTTAAGTTAAACCTTTTTTATTTGGCCCAAGTCAGCCTTTGAATTTGACACCCTTGGACTAGACTAATATAATGGAATGAGAAATATCGATTTGGTGGCGTTCATCCCTGCCATTTGATTCGAAATTACGTCATCCGTCACCATGTAGAGGAGCTGATGCACATGAAATCTTTTTTTATTGAGAGCATTCATAACCCCGTGCACCATAAAATATCACACGGAGGCTTACATAAAAGTAAACGTGAAGGACACATCACAAAGAAGAGAAGGATAACAACACAAACACATCCATGTCTTACCCGATTTTCGAACCCAGACCCTACGGCTCCGCAGCGTCGCTAACCACTATACCGGATGGGCGGCCATGAAATCTATTGAACCTCATTATAGTGTAATGTGGAAGTTCCGAGTAGGAAGTGCCAGCTCTGGTGTCAACCTCGTCACTTGACCTTGGTTTAAAATATGAAGTCCATCAACATTAGCCCATTATATTCTGTAGTTTGCTAAAAACCGCAGAATAAATCGAGAAATTGTTTAAGTAATCTCCATCAACTGAGTGAGTATTTATTAACTATAAAGCAACACGAGATCTATACATTTAATATTAATGCAGGAACTATTTACCAAAATTAATGCTACGAGCCAAGATAGATTTAAAATTTCAAATTCCATTTTGCAGGATATGTTCATTGCTAGATTTGATGATTTTCAAGATGAAAAAAAAAAAAAACGGATTATTTCATAATTTCTTTGCAAAACGTTAATTGATACCCACCTGAAATCCAAATCGGAATTGTGTTGACTTACAGCACCATTCTAGGCGCTTAGACTTGACTGCAAGCTGGAATCTTGGCAGACTCCTCCGTTCCATATCTGGAACTAGACTGGGCTTGGTATTGCAGTCTTTGTAAGAGATAGGCGTGGCAAATGAAGCAGGAACCAATGGGAAGCGATCAGTCGAACTTGGTTTCTGCGTTGGGTATATATATTGGAGCACTTAGTCCTGTCGGACTCTAATCTCCTATCCTGGAATTAAAGATGACTGTGAAGAGTTTTACCTTTGCCCATTTTAAAAGGATAATTAAATTTATGAAAAATTTAATAAATTGAAATCTGATTTAGAAAAATAAAAAGAAAAAGCTCTTTTAAGAGCTAACAAAAATGTGAATGGTGAAAACTGACAGTGGGCGGAGCTATGCCTGTCCAATCTGGGTGCAGTAAGGAGCTGTCAATCAAAAAAGAGCGGGAAAAGTTTTAGGGGTGGGGATCAGAACTTGAAGGGAAGAGGGAACGTTCCTATTGGCCGAACAGAACGTTCTGCTAATAGGGTATAAGTAGATTTGAGAAGTTGGGGAGCCAATCAGGGAACTTGGTTTCGGCGACTGGCAGTAGAATGGGGTTGCTATTCTAAAGAGCTTTTTGTTTTTATATTTTTAATATTAAATTTTTAAATTTACTTATCATATTTAAAATGGGCATTGGTAATTTTTCGCAGTCATCTACATTCCAGGATAGGAGGTTAGAGTCCGGAAGGACTATGTACTCCGAATCGTACCCCAACGATCGGGGTTGCTATTGGATAAGAGAGCTGTTGTTCTAATTCACCTTACCCGACTCGGTAGAAAATATTTAACTATTGAGATATTGGCTAGCAAGTGGAAATTATAAGAGTTGAAATTAAAAAGAGAAAAATTTAGAATATTTGACTAAGAATAATTAGAAATTAATAAAATTAACTTTCTAAAAGGGATTCTAGAATTAGGAAAGCTTGTTGTTTAAAATCGTCAGTGGCTTTAAGTGCAGAGCACCATACTAGATTGAAAAGCAAATGCATTAAGACCCCGCGTAACGCGGGGATACGTTCCATCAAAGTAGAGCGTAATGCGAAACAGCGCTAAACGAGGCTATCTTAACATGTAAATAATGGAGTTAGGGGAAGAAGGGTAGAAAATTTGATTATTAAATTTAATAATTATGTTTTTTTAAATAAAAATAAAACCAAACATTTATTTCTTACAAAAATAAAAACAATATCAACGAATATATACATATAAAAACAAATAAAATTCTAAGTCAGTCAGATCATTCAGTCCCAGTCAGCCTGTGTTTCCAATTTTCTGCCTTTTTGTCAAGAAGGCATCTGGTTGAAGTTGTCAAATTCAATGCTGCACTAATTTGAGATGGACGTTCACCAGAATCTAATCACTTGCATTTTAGTTTCCAGTGAAAGGCTTTTTCTGGTTGCTTTCTTTTCTTGTTTTTCATTATCACCCATGATAAAAACTAAAGATCATAATATGTGGCACTGTATTAATCGTTATAGTATTATATAAATTTATACTTACAATAATGTCAACAAATGTTTTAAATGATAAAAATGCGTTCGTACAGCACCGCACCAAATAAGAAACACAGCCACACTGTGTTTCGGATATGTTATGTATATATTTTGAAACCTACAATTTCGGGGAATCCCCGCAGCTCTGTGAGCAATTTCGGGTAATCCCCGGGTTGAAATAAAAGAGCGCTAAACCGAAACAGCGTTAAGCGGAGTCTTACTGTATAAGGAACTTAATTCAATTGAAAGGAGTCCGAATTATGTTGAATTTTGAAAAATTGTACCATAACAAGCATTTTTCCAAATTTACACGATTTAACTGTCATATATTGTTGTAGGCTCGGATCAACATCTTTGTTTGCAAAAATTTTCCATTACGAACATAATGAAATCAAAATATCGCCGAAAGCTAACTCTGATACAGACATAAAACCATATTTTCGAAAACTAATCCTAATATAAAAGAGTTGGTAAAAAAAAATAAATAAAATACAAACTCAAAACTACATTAATTATTGACAGTTTTAAAATTATAAATGTTTCAAGGTGCTCATTTTTATTTTATACCTAACCTCGCTAATCGAACGTGTAAAAAATTTATTAACAATGAAAACTTAGTTTGTACTTTGGTTTTATTTTTATTGTATTATTTTTAAATTCCCACTCTACTTAGACTTCCATACAAAAATGTGCTACTTACGTGAAAACTACATAATAAGCCTATAAGTAACACTTTTTCCCCTTTTAATATTCTTTTTGTTTGTTGGGAAAGTTGAAAGTGGCACGCACATAATTTTTTTTTATAATATAGTGGTACTCTTCCCAAAAAGGTTGCACTAGATCTTAGCCATTATACGAATCGCGTTTAAAATATAGTTCAGAGATTTCCATTCCAAATTATACCATAAAAGACAGACAAATAACTGTCGATTCTAATTAAAGCAATAATCTCGCGTATGTGCTTCACAATTTTAAAAAAACCGCCAAAAAAATCGTTACTTCTTTTTCTAACTCTTTCTTCGATTACAAGTAAATGTGTGACAGCCAAACTGGGTTTTTGACGCCGTGGTAGCTAGCAGGTTCATTCTTATATTGACAGTAGAGGTAGTCTTCTTCCTCGGTACACGTGTTCCAAGAAAATCTTTGTTCAATCCTCTTGAAAATTCGAAGAATTGGGATCTTCGGTTCATTCATTTCTAAAGGGGTGGGGAATAAAGAGTTGTAAGAGTTGCTTAGCGCAATATTCTGTGAAACGCCTGCTCTCGGATTTGTGTTGTTGTTACTAATGCCACCTGATCGGCAAAGGCCAGATGGATTTGTAGCACACGTTAGCCATTTGCGCACGCTTTTTTCCTTCAATTTTTGTAAAAACTGCAAATCCGAAGCACGTGGATAAACAAAAAATATCATCGACATGAATTTCAAGCACTGTAAGGTAAAAATGAGAAGTATTTATTTTATTTCAGGTTTCTTTATCTGAAAATTTTATGTGCTTACGTTTTGAAATACATTGACCTGCCTCTTTTGTCAGGGGAGGGGGGACCTCAAAGGTTGAAATGTGACCTTTGATCTTGCCGCATAAACCCTGTGAGTAGATTCAGCGACACTTGCCAAATTTAGGCATTTTAGGTTGGATAAGCGTTTATCTGTACCCAAGAAATTTCACGCATGTTGCTCAGATTAGTGGAGAAAAATAGCAATGTTTGTTGTAAACTTCCTTCGAAGACTCGAACTGAAAAGAAGTGGATTATAGTTTTCATGTTCGTCGAATTCATTCAAGCATTTTTATCTATATCCTCAATACTATAATAGTAAAAATACTTGCACTTGGTAAGTTTTATCCATTTTAAAGATGGTAAGGGATTTTTTCCCCTCCTTTTTCTATTCTGTTGTATCGTCTTGAACTTTGTTTACAATGTATTTCAAGTATTTATGTAATGAAGACATCTTAACCCCGTAACGTGTGTTCTCGAGTTAATTCGAGTGCACTAAACAGGCAAAACTGCACCCTCGAGATAATTCGAGCGGGGTTGTGTTTTATGCTGCTGTAATTTTTGCACTTTAAAATTTTGAATAATTTTATGGGGAGTACTATTATTATATTTCTGTTCAAAAAGTATAAATAAATATTTTTATTGATAAAAAAATTTTTTTCGGAACAGCGATTCGAAAAGCTATTTACTAGTTATAGAGATTACATCATTGTTTTGGGAAAATTTTCAACTGTGTAAGCTTTCATAGTATTCTTTAACTAGGAATCTCTCCAGTAAATCAGTCCGAAATTCAAGGTCTTTTAACTAAGAATTATTAATAAATCTGTCAAAATATTAATTTTAATGCTAGATGAAGTGAGACGCGTTTCAAAATTGGGTATTCGTAATTGATTTAAATAAAAATGATAGGTAAGAATTTGAAGTAAATATTACATTCATAAATAGCATTTTTAAGTTAAGGAATTGTAATTTTATTCCTGCTTCTTGTGTGTTCTTAAGATTTTTTTTTTTACTCTATTATTAGGTTTAAAAAAAGAATTTCGAGTTCAATAATAATTAATTTCCACTTAATAATTAAAAGTTTTTCTTTGAAAGAATTTGAAGTGAAGATGTACTTTGTTCCTCATGAGTTTTTTTTTTTAATACTGATTTTATAAATACACTTGTACGAATCTTCCGTTAAAAAGTTCTGTAACAAGCAGCATTACTGTCGAGTCTTTTTTCCCGCCATTTCTCGTCTGAAGTACGCCATTTTGTCCATTCACAGCGTCGCAAAGCAACGAGTACAGTGGCTTTCATGAATCGATCGGTTGGTTTCCTTTTAGCCAGGTTCAACGCCATTCTGCGAAATACAGTACCCCCTACCTCGTGCTTTTCCCGCACGTCTGCCGTACTCTGCAAAGAAAACGAATTTACAGTTCAATAGAATAACCAAATCGAGATCGTCCCGTCTTGGTTCGCTCTCTCGCCTTGATCACATTCTGTTGGAATGATCGTTATGGTTACTAGAATAATGTTTTAATTACAGTATGGATTATTGCAATCGTCAATTTGTGTTGAGTGGTGAAAGATTGTCGTGCTAGTAAGTAAGAAGCAGTAATCTGTTTCTACTATTAATGAACTTTTTTTTTATGAATATTGAAGGATTATTTATATGTTTGGAAGTTTAAACTGCTATATTAGCGTGTTTACTATAGAATCTTTTGTAAGTAATACATATGATTTTTAATAGTTTAAAAAATGTGCAGTTTCTCTTCTTTTTTTTTAGGTTTAATATTTTGTATGTTCATTTGTTTTGGGGTTTTTAAATAAATTATTCATTTAAATTATCTGTAAAGAATATAAGTGGGAAAGGGATAATTATATTTCGGATTTTGTATTTGCTTTTTAATTATTCTCAACTGCGATTTTTATAGATTTTTAATTTTAAAAATTTTGGAATGTTACTTGGTGATTTTTTGGGGGACTGAAGACTTAAAAATATCCTTGTTGTTTTATAAAAAATATAATTCAGTAATCATCAGTATTATCAATCTTAGATCTGATTTTTAACAAAATATCATTAATTGGACTAATTTTGGGTTAAATAGTAGGGGAGGGGGAATATATGTTCTTTTTTTTCTCTTTCTCTTTTCCTGCTAATAAAATTTAATTCGGGGCATTTTTTCACCAATATATGAAAATATTTACAAAGTTTCTTTTAAAAGTAATCTGAATTGAACTTCTGCTAATTTTGAATTGTTTCAAGAGAAATATTTCTTTTGCAACAAAAAACATTTAAGAATTTCATTTTAGAAAATTGTTCTTCATATTCATTTTACTATTAATCTGAAGGATAATTTTAGGTATTTGTATTGATTAAAATATGCAAGGAAAAAAATATATTAGGCATATATATTTATTGAGATATATGTGCTGATGTTAATTTAATCTTGAAGTATTGAGTTATTTTTTTTTAATTCAAAACATAATAATTGTTACTGTATCAATTATTATTTTTTAAAAAAACTTCTGAGATGAGTTACAATTTTTGGATATAGTAAATGCTCATCTTACAGCCAGTGATTAAATATGTTTTCATAATATTAATCTTTTTACAATGAAGTTAGCTTACATAAAAATATCTAGCATTCGATTTAATTTGATTTAAGAATTTGAATGAATTTGTGACTTCTGGCTGACTACATGTGTATTCTGTTTAACACAAACAATTGTTTTGTTCCAGAAACTTCTTCAGGTGAGTGATTTTTACAACAGCAAAAGAGACAATTTATCGAAGCAAACCAGTGTGCTCCACCTGTCTCCATTTGAGGCTGTGGCCACTCGTCTCCACAGGGCAAAAGAATTTAAGCTCACCCCCACCCAAAGATCCTTTTCTGCATAACCAGTCATTGCCTGATGTCCACAAAGACTCAGAAAATGGAAATCTATCCTTTGACATGGGAGAAGCTCATAAATGTTCAATTGACAAGTTCAGAGGTAAATAAAATCGTGCTGATCATGCATCTCTTCTTTATAAATTTTATTATTATTTAAATTATTTATATGAGAAGTTTTATGGAAGCAAAGTATTGTTTGATGCATTTTACTTCTTTGATGGATAAATCAGGAATTGAGATTCTTTTTAAACCAGAAAAATGAATTGGCTTATTTATAATATGAGGTTATATATATATACATCGATTTATATTTATAGTCTTAATTAGACACACACACAATAATTAAAATGTTTAAATTACATACATTTTTTTTTAATTTAAAACTTTTATGTATTAACTGTAAATACTGATAGCTAAATATTTTAAACACTAGTGAAGAAGAAAAAAAAAAAAACGTGCACTGTTCCCTTTCTCTTGTAATTATTTTAAAGGAAAATAACAATTCTTCCTTGGATTCGTTAGAACAAAACTCTCTCTTGCTGCATATTTTTATGTTCTTTCAATACAAGGTGATTTTGAAGGATTGTATTTTAGTATAAAAGCACATGATTTGTTAAACAGCTTGTGAAACTCCGATATATACATATCATAGTTAAAAAACCACTAGCCTTGAAAACTATTTAGGGTCAAACTGCATGCACATTTAAAAGCAACAATAACTTGATGGATGAGATCTGAAAGGTTAATGGTTTTGAAATCTTCACTTGTAGCTTAGAGAGTTAAGTATATGCTCAGACATAGTCATTTCATCACCTGGTTTTAGCTCACTCTTACATTTGTTGCCAGTAATTCGATATGTACCACTATAAAGCCCTGAATTAAACAAAATAGATTTTAAAGTCATGCGCCATATCTGTGTCTGCAATATATATATATATATATGTATAGTCATCATACTTTAAAAAGTTTTATGGTTCATTTCTTTGTGTAAATCTACTATTTTCAATTTCTAGGTGACACTTTAGGTTCCATACATTTTTCGCCTCTAAAAACTTCTCCTCGACAAGGAAACTTAGCTGTTAATAATCGTCATGTCAACAGGAATTCACCTCTGGTTGAAACTATTGAAGCACTTTCAGGAAATGTTTTTCTATGTATGCAAAGCCCAAATAAAACCAAAGCCATTGTGACAATTAATGCTGAAACGACTGAAGTAAATAAATTTCTACATCTTACTAAAATTATTTCTGTTTACATATTTTTCATGTTGCTATGTGAAATTGCCATTTACTATAGCTTTTGTGGAATGAAGTTGTGATTTTTTTCTTGAAATAAATTAACTTTAAATTAGCCATATGATTAATGTTTTTAATTGCTAACAAACTATAAATTTTTAAGTTCTTATTCTAACAAACTAAATATCCTTTAAAAGAATAAAAATTTGCAGGGTGATGTTAGTTAAGTATCTTTTTATTATTAAATTATGATTCAAAATTGTCTATCATCAATAAGTAATTTTTGATGGTATGTTATAATATATTGACTTTTAACAATTCCTGAAATGAAATTTTATTTAAAAACAAGCCATTAAATTTTTTAATTATTTTTATCAAAAGAGATTTATTTGAATTTAAAAGTAGAAAATAAAATAAATTTAAGAAAAATTCTTGAAATTTTTCTTTCAAATAAAAATTTCAAAAATTGAGAAACCTTTAAGAATACAATTATTATATATACTTCGACTTACAGGAATTTGGATATGTTTCTCGAGTTGTGCACTTTTCAAATATTGTCAATTATTTTTTATTATTATTATCACTGCAACTCAGACAGAATTAATGCCAGAGCCTAGTGAAATTGGTAATTTAAGAAATTGTCGATTTGCGATTTTTAGAAGTGGATAGTGATGTCCATTCAAGAACTGCTGGATTCTTACAATTAGGAGCTGATAATTGATGAACTTATAGAAATGCTTGAGATAGAGCATGACATTGAAGAACTTGAAGCTTTAGACCCAGTTTAGTCAGAAGATCAAATGACAGTTGGAAATTGGATAGAAGACCTCAGTTTAATTGAAAAAGGTGTTAAAAATTTTAGAAAATATAGACTCCAACGAAGAGTGTATTTTTTCAACAAAACAAGGAATTAAAGATTATGAACGTGCTGCGAGGAAATTTTGGAAGAGGAGGAAAAAAATCTTTTAGCAGGCAGAGACTACTTGTTTGATTTTATGAAACTTTTTACATCAAAATAACTTTGGTTTGTGGTTTTGTATTTGGGTTATCTAAGATTTTAATGAGCATTTTTTTTTCCTTAATTTTTATTTTTTGTCTCCAACCCCAACTAAAAAATAATTCATATGCATTTACATGAGAAATTATACCCTTAGGCGATTCGACTTACGTGGTTGTCACTCAGTCCCGCCTATCACATAAGTTTAGGGTATTACTATATATATATATCAAATTTGGTGAATATTATTTGTTAAACATGTCTCACATGAATTTTTTCTCTATAATATTCCCATAATACATGATTAGTAGCATGAGAAATTTCAAAGTAATTTGTGGTGTAGAGGGGGCTGATGTGTGCATTAAATCGTTCAAGACCTTACATTGTTATGATCCTGCCTTCATTTTGTTGAGAGTATTGATTTTTTTTTCATTGATAGAACTGTTTTTATTCTTCTCTTGGTGTGCAACACAAATTTTTAAAATCTTCTTGCATGATGTTCACAAACATATCTTATGACATCTATCAGACATTCTTTTCACACAGAGTACTTCATCCTCCAGCAGTTTCCTATTTTTCCACTAAAAAAAAGTTTCTTCATAAAGCAATGCATTCTCATAATCAATCATATCTTCATAAACTAATTCTTTACAATACATGCATGGTGTGGAAGTTTGAAAAATGGAATGCTGCCGCAGGTGTCGGGTTTTTTTTTTTTTTTCCCCGTTTTTTCCCCTTGGTTTTCTTTCTATGGTTAAAAATTGCATGGCCTGTTGTTAATAGCTATTGTTTAGTCTCAAAGTGTCACATTAACAAACAAAGTATTTTATTAATGATATGTATATCTATTGGGATTTGAACACCTTAAAAGATGCAGACTTTAAAATGTACAATTCATTCTGTAACCGATTCAAATCATTAATATAAAGTAAACTGCAGAAAATGCTCTTGATATGTATTATATCGATTTTTACTCAAAACGGAAGGGATAAACCTTCTGATATGTTATCTTTGCTAAAGCCCTGTATCTAAATTGGAGGTGTGTGAAAGTTTACTCTCTGAAATGAGATAATATATCTTTTAATTATGCATACTTATTTACTCATATGTACTCACTAAGCACATAATAGATAAGATAGTAAAATCTTAGGGAGTATTTTGTTTTTGTCTGCATCAACAAATTCTCAATTGCTGTTAAATTTGTGATTCAAACTTTGTATGGAAAATTAAAAATTATTTATTTTTGTGTGTTTGTTACTGAAATTATGTATCACACTAATGCGTAGATCACATATATTGAAGACATCGGGGTAAAAAATAAGAATAGATCTTTTTATCCTGTATTAAATTTAATTCATTTAATGCATAAATATTGGTATAAATGTATTTAAAAAAATTAACATTTATATAAAAATTTAAGTAATGGTTTTTTTTATATTATAATATGGTTTTAAAAAAATAAGAAATATTTCATTTTTTTTGTCTTTTCTTTATTTTTTAGTAATATTTTCCTGTTGTGCTGTAAGTTTTTCATAAATAAATGTCTAAATTTGCCTTTCCATCTTAAAAGTTTGTTATGTCTCATTTTTTAATTTAAAAAAAATGCATTAACTTTTTAATTATTTTTTTAGAGGGGGAGTTTTGAAGAACATTGGGCATAATTCAAAAAATTTTGTGTCCATAAGAAAAAAAACTCGATGAAAAATTATAATAATTCTCCCCTCCCTCTAATTTATGAATAGTTAATCCATAGATAAATAAGACATGTTGTGTGGATATTGGTTTCATGGAAACCAATATCAACTAGAAAAAAACTACTTTGCGACATTGACCTGAAGTGAATGCTGATTTCATGTATCTGATTGTGCAAATTATTAATTTTTATTTAAATTGATTATTTTCTCTAGATTCTGATAGCTAATACTTTAGCTACTCAACTTCTTGGTATTGGGAGTCATTATACATCTGTAAAATTGAGCGATTTTATTCTTTCCCCAGAAGATAAATTTTTATTTTCCAAGTCAGATTTGAATCCAAATGGTGAACTGGTTTTATTTTCTGGAAAAGTGGTATGTTATATTCACTTCTTAGATATAAATTATAAATTAACTATAATAATCTCATAAAATTAACTCATTATAATATGTTGATCTACTATTTGTGTTTTAAATTTGAGTCTTTCACGCACCCTTTATTTATTTTTTTTATAATTATGTGCTTTGTGATTTTTCTTGTTGACTAAAATTATTGCCAAAATAAGGTTTGCTCCTTTGTTACATTAAATGCAAATAATAAATGAATTAACATCATGAGCCAAAGATAAACTTTTCAGTTTGGATTTTAACCTGTTAGATGGATCAATCATTATGTTAGAAAGTTAAAATATTACCTGTGTTTTGTTGTGAGCATCAAATGTAAAATCTATAGTTCTTTTAGTAAAAAAATTAGGAAAAATATATTTTTAGAATTTTGCTAAATATTTCTGTTTTTGTGATTAATTTCAGCATTAAATAATCTTTATAATTTATTAAAGTGTTATTTATGTTGTGTTACTCTTTCAGATGGATCTTATTAATTCATCTAAGCAAGTAATACCAGTATCAGTATGGGCTCGAAAAATAGAATCTGATTCAGATTTCCGTTGTGTTGTAGTTATGGAACCTGTTGATAGAATCACAGCAACAGTAAAATTTGATCGTAATGTAAGACTTCTTTAAAAAATTATTGAAATAAATTAATAGATTTCTATGTATTTTGAAATGACTAATGTGTTACTTGTTATTTATGAACTGGCATATTTTTCAAAGAAATTTTGGGGAAAAAATTTATTGGAATATTGCATAAATAGTTGTCAATATAGCATTTATATGCTGAAATTTGACATTCTATGAATAATTGTGCTGTTATTAGTTATTGAACTTTGTAACATGAATGAAATATTTTTTTGGAATATTTAAAATTTTGGGTCAATCAATTAGTTTAGTTCAGAAAGCTTGTATAGAGTCAAATTTGAATGTGCAGTAATTTTGATACATGAATTTTGTTTGTATGTTTAACTACTGTGAATATACATTTAACATGAAAACTGTGTTTCTATATAAGTAAATGAAACAGCAGTGAATTACATAAAATGCTGGTTTTAATTTTAGATTATTAAGATGTAAAACACAGAAGGAGGAATTCAAGATTCTAACTCATTTTTTCCTTTGGAATATTATTTTTTTCAAATCAAAAGAAAAAGGTTGAAATTATTTAACCAAGTTGCAATCAAGTTGTAAATTTAGAGTCCTGATACCACTGAATGACTTCCTGTAATGGTGCTGATGCATATTAAATCTTTTAGAGCTTAGTCCTTATGTGGACATGGTGTAAAAGTTTGGAGAGCAGAGTATCAGTTCAGATTTAGCCTCATCACTTGAGCATGATTTAAAATTACATTGCCAATAACCCTCTTCTCTGGGCAACGTTCGAGTAGGATTCGATGTTCATAGTCTTGATTGTAGTTTTATTGTGTACTTTGATACATAATTTTGTCTATTAATTTTATTCTATATTTTGAGTTTCTTTTTTTATAAGATTTTTCTTTTTATTTTAGAAATGATTTGAAAAAAGATAAATAAAAAATGTTTTATAATTTTTTTCATTCACGTTTTCTACTTATTGTTTGTTGAATTTCTCATTTTTGCATCTAGGGGAAAATTGTATCATGTGATGAAAACTTTATCGCTGTGTTTGGTTTTTCTGATTCTGGAGCTGCAATTAATGCAAACATAACAGATTTAATTCCTAATATTGAATTTGGTTTGGAAAACAATCAGGTAATGCTCAATATCTGTATTAAACCTTATTTTTCATCAGTTTAACTTAGAAAATATCTTTAAAAAAAATTAGATTAATAATACTTTAAATTCTGACTTTAAGTTACTTTGCTCTTTTTTTATAATCGATATTCAAACCATGTATTGAGTTTTATACTGAGAAAAAAATTATTTTTAAGTAAGAAAAAAAATATATATGTTACTTATTTTTTTATGTAAACACATTGTTTGCTAATGTTAAAATGTATAATTTTATTGAATTTATAAATTTTTTGTTATTAAAATTTGATTCAAACTACCTTTTTAAATGCTTGTACATGTTTCTAATATTACTGCTTTATACATTTACTATTCAATCCTCTCAAAAATCGTAGGCTTGAATAGCCATATAAAATTAAATTTTTGAGTAGTTGTGCATATATATTTTAATATTTATGGTTCCTTTTTCAGTTAAATAGTAAACAATGTATAACTGGTAGGAATGGAGGATTTATTTTCCCCCTCAGCATCCAGATTAATCTTTGTTCAAAAGAAAAAGTAAATGAAGATGATATGCAAGGTATTTAAATTTTACTTGTGTGTTTTATTAATTTAATAGTCATGATTCATTCTTGGCTTTTAACCCCTTATCTACCGGGGAAACTTTACATGAGCGCTTCCCAGTGCCACCATTTTTCACTCAGGCATGCATAGTTAAGGGAAAAGAAAAAGCGGAAATAGTTCTCTGAAATTAGTGAATCTTTTGCCAACTCCGTCAAAGGTTGTTGTATTGCATTCCAAGCCTTGCACATAGCACAATCCAAAGGTTCATACTTCAGAAAGGTGTAAATATACATCTGGGGCAGTTAAGGCTCCATCTGAGGGAAACGTATATATACTCCCACAGCTGTTAAGGGGTTAAATAGAAAGTGTGTATATTTAAAAAGGGGATTCAGAGGAAAAAGTATGCAACTTAATTGTAAAGTATTATGGGTATATAATTAAAAAGCAGTCTGAATGAGAGTATCTTCAATAACACACTACTATAATAAACTTACTGGATTATGAAATTGATTTCAATTAAGCATACAATTTTAAAATATTGACTGGAACTTGAGACATTTTTCTCCATAGAAAAATGCCATAATGTTTTACTATAAATTCATCTCATGAAATTCATACTTGGTTGTTATAGTGTGCCCTTCAATTTTAGAATTATCCAATAAATAAGCATCTTTCCTGTTCAATATGTAAAGATAAAAACCATTATGGTATTCAATTATAGAAAAGGAAGTATTAAATATATTTTGTACTGAAAAATATCAATTTTTGAATAAAATTGTATTTTATGTTCTCTGTTGTATAGCAGAATATTTTTCTTCCTTAAATGTTTGAAATGTTGTTTTGTGTTCACATAATGCATGGATAGTTTTAAGTTGTGTAGTATGCCTGTGCAGACAATTCTAAGCTTTACCCTAAGCAAAAGCTTTTACTTAGATGCAAAAAGCAAAATTTTGCATAAAGCAAAGATTCCAGTTATTTAATTTTAGCATAATTAATTATTAAATTTTAAAAATCTTGAGGCTTTTTTAAAAATTTATATTTTGTAAAAAAAAATGTGTTGATAATAGGATATAATATTTAATTTCACTGGTTATTCAGGGTGAAATACCCAACAAATTTTATGAGTTTATTTGTAAGATTTTATTTTTATTTATTTTTCTATCCTAGACGAATTATTTTATGAGGGAACTATTTGGGTCTTCAGTAATATTAGTGGTCTCATCACTTTGTTACCAGATGGAACTATACACAGCTGCAACACAAATTTTTCTCTCCTCTTTTTCGGCTACACTCAGGATGAGCTTGTTGGAAAGGTGCATTGAATTTTGAAAATTGTGTATTTAAGTTTATTTTTGAAATAGTACATTATTGCAATAATAATTATTAATATTACTTGTTTATATTATATATTTAAGATCTTAATTCCAAGCTAGACTAGTTAAATTGTCATTGAAATTTCTCAGATTTAAAATTCAAACTTTTTAAAGTTCAGAAACAGAATTTATTGGTTAATTAGTACTTTTTAAAAATTTTATTTTACGATACTTAAAATACCAGTAACTAAGTTACAATAGTAAAATTCTAGAATATATCTTTCTAGAAATCATTCATTGTGCATGATTATCTGCTTTTGTTTAATTATTGTATTTTACAATCATAATGTACACAATAGAAATAATAATCTTGGTTAAAATGAAGACTAAGAAAAGTAGGCATTAAATTTTGGGAGAATACAAATAGCTAGGTGCCGGTGAAGATTCAGCTTTCAACAGTGTGTGTGTGTCCTTATGTGTTAGGAAGTAAAAGTCTGAAAAAACATTTACCAATTCTAAAGCTATCATTATTAAGTATTTCATTTCAAATTGAAAAATTCTTTATATAGCATTAATCAAATTAAATATCTTGAAGTTGATAGTAATAAGAAAGAAATCAAGTTTGTAGCTTTCTTTTAATGCTAATTGTCAAATATCCTTTCTTTGTAGAATATTTCATACATTATCCCTTCTTTCTACAATGAGAATGAATACTTCGACACCGATTCAGTAGCCCTGCCACCATTTGATGATGAGGATGATGCAAGTTCTAAGTGTGGGACATCTGATGGACGAATCACTGCTGATTCTACTGGAACAGATCTACCCAGGTATATATGTATATTAAACTGCAAAATGATTTTTTTGAAATTTCTAGTGTATGGGGGAAGTGCTGCAAATATTTTGCTGTATTCTTGGATTTTAAAACTAATTAAATGTTAATAACCTATGTAACCTATAATATTGTTTTAGGCCAGGGGTGGCTAATCCATGGCACACATGCTACATTGTGGCATGGCAGAGTTGTTACAATTGGTACTCAAAGACTTGTTGATTTTATAAAACATTTGAAAAAATAATACATAACATTTTTTTTCTACAATTTTATTGAAATGTGGCTGTCTTAGACAAAAAACTCAATATTTTAATTAATTGAATTACAAGGGAAAATTATTTTGTAGATAATACTTCTTCATTGTTGTGTGCATTGACTTTCTGAAGTAAGTACAGTCTGGAGGTTTTGAAATTTAAGGTAGCATGTTTTAAAATATCTGGAAAAAGACAATGAACTGCCCAATGAGTGCTTGCTACTCAAGAATAAAGATTAGCAATGAGTTTTTTTTCTTTTCTTACTGATAGTATGAGACATCTTAATTTAAGATTACAGGGAAAAGATTATATTTTTCTTAACCTAGTTAGTCATACATCTTCTTTAAGAACAAACTTCCATTCATTTTTTTTGTCTCAATTTTGAATGAAAAAGTTTATAAAGTTTGCAATAATTTCACATTATTGCAAGGACTACCAACCAAAAATAGTAATGCTTCGAGCTGTGATAAGTTTAAAAGTTTAGTATCCATTATGTGGAATTTGTTCAGTGCTTGGTTTGATGATTTTCAAGATAAAATGATCTTTGCATTCCTTTTTCGATTTCTCTGCAAGAGTTTAATTGTTATCCATCTTAAATCCAAATTGAAATTATTGACCTACAGCACCATACTTAACTGAAATAAAAATATAAAAAACTTAATTCAACTGCAAGTAAACCGAACATAAAACAATCTAACTTTTGTTAGCATTTTCAAGAACTAATCCGAATATATAACTTGGATAAAAACTACAAAATCAAAAGCCACATTAAGTAAATGATGACTGTTTAATAATTATTTAGAATTAAGTGTTTCAAGTTACTCTTTTTTTTCCCCCATACACTTTATCAATTGCCAATGAATTTCATCTGAAGAATTTTACTTTAAACTCAAAAAGCATGTCACACTTATTGTAATTGCGGACAATGTTTCTGTCTATGCAGTCATCTTCTGAGATTTAGTCATGTTATTAGAGAACCAGCTCCATCTGCCAGCACTGTTTCAATGCTTTTATTGTCTTCATTTAACTTAACTCAGTGATGCAATGGCCCATGAGGGCCAAGGCCTACTGTGCCCATTTCAGTATACGTGACCTTGGGCCCTGAAGTACATGAAGATGTTCCAGTCAGGGGGTCGGTCTGTCGCAAAAACCCCAGTGTTAAGTTCCCAAGCAAGCTTGGTATTCATTTATCGACCCACTAAAGGGATGAAAGACTGAGTCAACCTTGTCCAGCCCGAGGTTTGAACCTTGGACCTATGGTATGGAAGCGCAATGCACTATCACTCAGCCACTGGGCTTCTTCATTATTGTCAGAGGGTTTTATTCATATGGGTAATAAACACACCCATCAGAGTTCTTGTTACCTTACTTTTTAAAACCCCTATGTAAATTATTAGTTTAACTCAGTGGTCTTTTCAAACTGTGTTCCACGAGTCACAACAAAAAAAATAGATAAGAAATAAATATATATGCGAAATGGATTTTCACCTTCTCTATGAAGTTTGTATAGTTACAAGTCTCTAAAAATCTCATCCCCACCCCTATTCCTTAAAACTGAAAGTTTTCTTATGTATAAACTTTATTTTGCAAGACTTTTTAAACTTTTATTATAATATAATAAAAGAATATTAAAATGCAAAAGTATTATCTTAATACATATATACTTCCTACTAGATTGTGAATATTCTTTTGATTACTATCTCAGGTTCCACAAGATAATTTTATGCATGGTACTTAGCACAATGTCTTTCAAAACTAATTTGTTTCCTTATGGAAAATGTGGACAATTTTACATTTGTGGAAAACAACACTTGTAATGAAGGAAATATCAACAATGTTGATGTTAAAATCTCAAATAAAGCAAGAACAGCGTCAAATTTAAAGTTGCAAATTCATACAAAATACAAGGGATTTCTCACACAGCTGTAAACATTTGTGTTCAGAACATTGTGTTCAGATTAAATATATTTCTCAACATAAGTGGCTACAGAAAAAAAGTATAAAAGCAAATTAAACTCAGAATATGTGTAATGCGATTGCATTTAATCTCAGTTGACCTAGACTTCGACAATTATGTGAAAAAAAGCAAGCACATATCCCATTATTAAATATACATGGATAGGTGAACATATAATAAATGGACACATGAAACACAAATTAATATTGTTAATGAGTAAATTATTTTTGAAAAATTAGATTAGAGTTTTATAATAATAAATGCAACACTTTTTTTATAATTCCCTTTACATAAAGTGCCTATAACATGTTGATCTACTTCAAATATTATTTTGAGATACGTTCTTCAAACTGTGTATGGAATGGGGTTCCACGAAAGCACCTTTCAAGTTCTTGGGGTTCTGTGAGTTGAAAAAGTTTGAAGACTACTAGTTTAACTGAATGTAGGACATGTTCACTTCTTTCCAGTGGTATCAATGTATCTGAGAGTATTGATTAAGTATGATTTGCCTGAAATTGAATTTTTTAAGTATGTTAAATAGTTTTTAATATAACATTAAATTCTGGATTTTAATGAGGTAATTTACTTTTAGGATAGTCTCATTTGATAAAGAAATTATTGAAAATTATTGTTTAAAACAGAAAAGAGAGAGAAGACTAATAATATAAGTATAAAATTATGTAAGAACAAAACTGTTTGAATGTAGATTTTAATTCTCTATTTTTTCAAATATTTCTTTGGTTATAAGTGATTAATTTTTTAAGGAATTCTATGCTGGGCAGGTGCCTTTTTGCATGTATTCTCATTATTACAGTTTTGTGAATGAGATATTTATTTTTATGGTATAAGTATGAAATAAATTTGATTTTCACTGGTATTGTTATAATTAAAATTTTATGGATTTGTTAATGTCATTTATACTGTTACTTTTTCTTTATTGCAATATTCTGTGCATTTTAAAAAGTGCTTTAAGTAGCATTTCACACACACAAAATAAGTTGACAAGTTCTGTTTTAGCCATGTACAAGATTGTTATTTAATTCATAAAGTTGTTTTATATCTTCAAACAAATTCATTATATTTAATATAATCAAATATTTGTTTTAAAAAAATTTTTTTTTAATAGATAAGATTTTTTTATTGTTAAATTTCATTTTCTTTTATTCTTATAAAGAAAATGTTCAGTTTCTCTCAGATTTATTCAACATGTTTCAACAATCATGTTTAATTATTATATATGTTGAAAAATATAAAAAGTTTGTAAAATTAAAAATTAAATTTGCTGTTCTGATTCACTTAATACATGGTTTTTGATGTGATAATTTTATGGAATAAAATTAATGTAGTATTTACATAAGATTAAATCTTAATTAACTAATAAAGATGTCATAAATAATCTTTTATTTACAGGCCCATGAATCCTATTCCATTCTCACCATATATGAGGGATGATTACCAAAAGATGGTTTCCTACTCATTTGGAGAGGGTCATTCGGCATCTTCTAGCCAATTTTCTTTCAACCAACCATCACCAGTAGATCATTCTAGCCAACAACAGGAGAGTAGTCATTTGGATACCTCTGCCTTAACACCGCCATTGGTGGAAAAGCCTAATGAAGACACAAACTCCTCAGAACATGAACTATCAGCATCTTCATTCCAACGCTCAAGGCACTTATCCTATAGTGAATCACTAGATACTCTTCACTCTGGAACAAACAGCATCACTGGATCTGATATCAATGCTAACTTTTATGGCTCAGGGGATGGTAGAGTTTCCATAGATGCTGCCAATAATACCCCTAGTGAGTGTTCCTATAGTCCATCAGAGGATTCATCTCATGAACCGGACAGTTCTTCCGAGTCTGGTGATGAAGAAGAATCTTCTAGAGATGAGGATAAGGATGACCAATACTCTTTCTGTAGCCACGAAAGTGATTCAGATAAAGATGATAAAGAGTCCTTTTTGTTGCCTAGTAACATGAGTGTGTCTGAACTTAATTCTTTGAGTTGCAAAGAGCGTACCCACTCAACATGTTTATCTGATTGTGATATAAAGTGTGCTGGTTTGATGACCAGGATTTCAACCCCAAGGGATGTGAATTTGAGGCCTTTAAGTGACAATTCTTCACGGAGCCTCGAAGGGGGTGAATTTATAGGCCTTGGACGTCATAGAGATGGCACAAATATAGGTTGGTTAATTCATTATTATATTTTTAGTATTGAATAAATAAGTAAATCCCCTTCTCAGAAATAAGTAAATCACATTTAATAGCATTCCAATTTGTCCTTATTTACTGTTTGAATTCTGATTTGAAATAATAAAAATTATAGTCGATGAAATAATACTGTGCCATTTCTTTGTAACTCATTTGTATCAAATAAAATAACATTGATTTCTGTTTTTACTTCCTGAAATTTAAATTTAAACATTTGAAAAGCTTCAAGTTTAAGTCATGGAACAAATATTGGATTAATGTGTTTATTAAATTGTTCCCTTACCATTAAATATAAATGATATTAGTTGTAATGAATGTAAATTTAAAAAAGATGCTTAGTGGGTTCTTACTCGCATTCTTCTTAACTAACCTCTGGGGCTTCTTTATTATAATGTGTGATGTGGGATCCACATCTTGTGAAGGAATTATGAGATAGGCAAATGAGTGCAACTATTTGAGTAAAGATGTAGTCAATAAAAAGGGCAGGAGTTGAAGAGAAATTTAAAAAATACAATGCCATAGAAGCACTGCTTAGATCAGAACAACTTTATAAGCAGATTCATTTAACAGGCATGCTGTATTGAAATCTCCTTATTATAAGATAACTGTTTAGATATCAAAAGATAAGTAAATTTTATTATAATACTTATTTGATAGAGTTGGTTTAACTGTACTATATATATACATTTTTATTTAATAATTGAATAAATAGGTTAAGGTTTTAGTTTGATATTTGATGTACTCTTTATGTCTTGCTAATAATAAAACGAGCCATCGCAAATATGTTAACATTTATGTTGGGTATTTCAAACCTAACTGCAAGTGATGTAATTGAATTGCATCTACATTTTTTTCTTTATAGTTATATTGTTGCAATATATAAAATAAAATATTTAGGAGAAAAAAACGAATTAAGCAGATCAGTTGGAAGGGGCTTTTAAACATTTTAGTAAAGTAAATGGGAAGTGTATCTTGTTGTATAAAAATATTTTTTCCAAATTTTAAATTTCAGTTATATTACATCTGCCATTCCTTTGAAATGATAACTTTTCATTTGTCAATATTGCTCTCAAGTATATGAATAAAATTTAATGCTTCATTGTGAAAACAATTCTAGTTGATTTCTTTTCTAAATAGATAATATATAAAATCTGGTTTTTTCCCCCTCTTTTAGCTATTATGTATTATTTAAAAAAAGTCACATTAGATGATGGCAAATATTTACATTGTTTGTGGGTCTCTCATGACCCTGAAGAAATGAAGTCTTCACCTATATCTAAAGTACGCAATGACAATGTTCGCACTCGTACCCAAGAAACTGCTGAAACTAAATCTGATGTAAGTATTCGAATAATTTTTATGCTATTTGATAGAAAATAAAAGTAAATAAGATTATTTTTCTTTAAATATGCATACTTAAGATTGAAAGGATTAATTGAATTAAAGGATTTTCCCTTGATTTGTTTCAATTACTATATTCTGCTTTTTTAGATTAGTAGATTCTTTTTGCTCTTCTGAAAGATCCGTAGTGCAACTGCATGATTTTTAAATAGAGATTAAGCCTAAAATATATGTGTATATATAGGTTAACCAAAAGTCCTGCCCTGACTGTAAGCATTTATTGCGCTCAAACTATTATAATTAGACCTATGTTTGTTCGTATATATTGTAAGTACTGTTATGAATTTTTTATGAGACTATTTACATCCCTTGGTAGCTCGGAAGATGTCTAGGTGATATTCCAATTCCTACCCAAACATTTCATACCACAGCTTTACTGCATTTTGCATCTGGAGGGTTGCTTCCATAAAAATGTCAAAATTTACTCTGAACATTAATGGACAAATTTGTTTTGTGAAACCAAAAAATGCATTGGGTATTCTGTTGAATCAATGTCATTTCGGCTGAAAATGTCTTCTTTACTAATGTCCCTCTTGAAGGAGCACTCCCATCATCTATTGCTCAAAAAAATTATTAAAACTGATCTATCCAATGATACAATAGTTACATTGATATATTTAACAGTTATTTTGTAATGATTTTTTATAATCCAGGGAAGGGGCCCTATATTAATGAAAAGAGTTTTGGAGGATTAAATGTTATCAGATGTCTTTTGAAGGAATCAAAATGTGTATGACCTCTAAGTTACAGAAATTGCACTTTCTTCTGTCAATGATGTTCTGTTTGTGGTATAGAATATTTTTCCAGCTGATCACACAATGAGTAAAATGTTTGCTTTTCTGTTTCTTTTTATTTAGTGTGAAACCTCCACCTGTGGTGATGCATCTGAAAGTTCAATGTTGTCAGATTCTGTATACATAGAAGGAGAATTTTCTGACAAATATACTGTCATTGAACACCTTAGAAAAGGTGCATTTGGGTGCATCAAAAGAACTTACCGTAATTCTGATGGCCTTTTGGTAAGCAATATATTTTGCTTATAAAATCTATCATAGTTGGGAGATTTATAGTTATAGTTGCTTGCTTTCATTATGAATACACTTAAATAAAACTTTTTTTTACTATAATTAAAATGAACAAAAGAAATACTTTGATCTGTGTTTATTTATGATTATTTGCAGGTTATATCAAAATTTATTCGCAAGTCAGAGATTTATGCAGATTCTTGGGTGGATGATAACCAACTTAATAAAAAAGTGCCTCTTGAAATTTCAATACTAAATACAGTAGATCATCCTAATATTGTGAAGGTAATTGTTTGCAGTTGTAAAAAATGATTTTAAAAACTTAATGTTTTCTATTTTTAACCAAAATACCAATGCTTTATTTTTATATAACAAAATATTACTTATCCAAATTTTTTTAAGTAATTTTATTCTTATATTTTAGATTGTGTACAACTGAACCATCATAAATTCTTTTTATTACAAAATTTTTAATTATGTTTTATAAAGCTGCTTGATAGAATTTATTTTTAGGTGTTTGACTGTTAAAAAATAAATGGAGGAAGTAACATTTTTACGGTTAACATTAAATAAAATAGTTACAATCATTATTCATTAAATTAAGACCTTTCTGTAACATTTCTCTTTTAAAAAAAGAATAAACAATCTAACTAAGTGAAAATTATTAAATAGATATAAAATTAAACTAGTTTCAGAAATCTATTTGAAAAAAATAGGTATTGCAGTTGTAGAAATTATAGTTATAAGAAGAATCCAATGTTTATTACTCATCGAAATGTTTTGGTGGTTTGATTATTCAACCACTTACGTATTTTAATTAGTTATTGAAATGAAATTGTTGAATTGTTATAGTATTTGTGCATGAATTGGAAATAGATTAAATACAAATCATCAGCTGTTCGTTTTGGAGTCGCACTATCATTTCTGTTTTTACTGTACTGTTTGCACTAGTAATAACATAAGACCCTGATTGGATACCTATGGCACTCACTTTTGTTTTTCCTATGGTACTTTATTTCTACTTCTAGTAATATGTGATTTATGATTCAAATTCTCTTTTTCACTAGAAAAGTTAATGGACATAATGTTCAAATAATCATTGATGCTCAGCTTGTTTCCATTATAAACCATCCATACAGAGGTTAATACACATCAAATACAAGGGGGGAGGGGCAATAATAACTGGAATCGAACTGTTGAGCACAAATGCTTTGTAGTAACAAGTTGGGGGTGTCCTTCGTGTCCTTTAACTGTTAGTGAGCTAGTGTCAGTCTGAGTTAAGTGGATTGCTTGTGGTGCTGTGTTGTGTGCATTCCTTTTTCAACCCTTTGGCAATTAGTCAAATGGCTGACTATAAAGTGTGTGCATGTGTGAAATTTTGCTTTCTGTTGGGGAAAACTGCAGCAGAGACCATTGGGATACTTTGGCAAGCCTTTAATGAGGTTGCTTTGGGAAAATCACATGTCTATGAGGGGTTTTCCTGTTTCAAATCTGACAACCTGTCAACTGAAAACATGTTGAGCCTAGGGTGTCATTCCACACAAAGAAACAGCAAAAACATTGCCAAAATCAAGTATGCGATTTAGGAAACGAACGAGTCATAGAACACGGTTCAACGAATTTTAACCAAAGATTGCACCATGAGACAGGTGTCTGCAAAATGTGTTCTTCGCTTGCTGAAAGATAATGGGAAAATTTGCTCAGTGGTCTCAAAGAGAAAATCATGCAAATAATTGCCATGCAATGAGTGTTAAGTACAGAAGAATCCAAATTTTCTTAAAAAAATTGTGGTTGAGGTAAATTTTGCTGCTACTGGTACGATCCAAAATCCAAGCAAGCATCGAGCCAGTGGAAAACGCAAAATTGCCCTTTAAAGAAATCCAGAACTGTTTTGAACTGTGGCACAAGCATTGGGACAAGTGTCTTGATGTACATGTACAAACTTTGAAGAGGGGACTAATGTAGAGATCAATAAAAATGCTAAATAAAAAATAACAAAAATAAATTCCGATTATTTTGGGGTCCTCCCTTGTATGTCAGTGTCCCCATATTGGTGTGGTAAAGGAGTTTCGCGAGAATGAGGTGCCAGCTCACAGGTCATCCTTGTTTTTTGACCATCATTCTAAATTATGAGGTCCATTGCCAATAGCTCTCTTGTTGTTTCTAATATTAACAAGCAATCAATCAAATCACCAGGATAGTTTTTTAATCAAAAATCAAATTGCTAGAGAAATTTAGGATTTCTTTGGGAATTAGAAGGATTTTCTTTTAAAATCCAGACACAATTTCTTTCTAGAACAGCTTGTCTAAAATAAAATGTTTTCCTGAAATGCTCATTACTTAATTGGTTACGGAAGTGGTATGTTTATGGATAGAAAAGACCAGTACAAATTTTATAAATCAGTATAGACACACACACATAAACTTGAATTCCTTTAAGTATAGTTCCTTGAATAGTTAAGTTGTATGAAGCCTGTTATGTCAGTTAAATACATATTCAAGTTATTAATGGTTTTATTAATTAAATTTGGTATCTGAGAGAGAGAGGGAGAAATGTTCTATATTGATTTTCGCCATGTTAAGCATAAACAGGGAATTGGATTATTTTTTTAAATCCATTTCTTTTATTTAAATTACATGAGAAATATACTTTTTTTAAAAGTGCTTCAGTTTGAAGTGAAATCAAACTTTATAAAAAGATAAATTTATCATTAAAACAACACTTATAAGAAGCATTCTTGAATAAAATATCAGTTTTGTATAAAGAGGTAATCATTTTGATACTCGTTTGTGTCCCCCCTAAAATATTTTTGTTATTCTAAAACGATTTTTAATTTTAAAGCCATAATCATTTAATATGTTTGTATTTGATACAGTTTTAAACTAAATGGTATTTATGAAATTTTTTCCTGTTAGGTTCTTGATGTTTTCGAAAATGATGTATGTTTTCAAATGATAATGGAGAAACATGGTAATGGTTTAGATCTCTTTGAGTTTATTGAACGTAGAGCAGTCTCAAAGATGGATGAACCTCTAGCAAGTTATATATTCAGACAGGTATTTTATTGATAGTCTTGTAAATTAAAATCTGTATTTTTATTGAATCTTAAAACCTTTTTTTTTTGGTATTCTTTTGATATTTTTGTTTTTGTGTACATAGAATTTTTAAAAATTTTCTTACCATGCACTTTTATTTATTTATTTTTAATATATGCACTAAAGTTGTCAGTTGTTCTATGCATAGCATCTTTTTGTCTTATGTTTCAGTATCAAAGGATTAATTTATAATTTTTTTAGTGTATTACTATTTTACTTAACATTTTAAACTGGCATGTATGTCTCGAGATAATATTTGCATTATGATAGTTATTTCGGAATTTCTTCTAATCCTAGATTGTTTCTGCTTTGAGTTATCTTCATGGTTTGTCTATTTTGCATCGTGATATCAAAGATGAAAATCTTATAATTGATGAGAGATTTCATGTAAAACTCATTGACTTTGGTTCTGCAGCATTCATGAAAGAGGGTAAACTCTTTTCTACTTTTTGTGGTACAATGGAATATTGTAGTCCAGAAGTCATTCGTGGGAACAAGTAAGTGCAATTATTATTTAGTGATTATTCTTTCTCTGTGACCATTTTTCGATTCCCTTTTTTATTGATGTATTAGCCACTATGGAAGAAAGATGTAGAGAATTTAGACTATAAAATACTTTATAGAATTTAAGATTCAATCAATACATTTAAATAGTTAATCCACTTATGGTATATTTATTTAATTTTTGTTGTTGTGGCTAATGCCACCTGTCTGACATAGTCAGGACGAGGCCCACGAAATTCATCGTGGCAAGGGGCTAGAAGCACACCTGTCGTTGGCCTAGGCCTTGAGCACCATACAGGTGACAGTACGAATTAGCTCGGCGAAATTTCCCCGAAGGGACAATAGATGGCGACACCACCTATCTCCGCCTCCACAATTTTGCCATGGAACTGGAGGGGAGGGAAATCCCCTGCATTCGTGATTCAGCCCACAAGACTTGACCCACTGATTTAACGAGCACGTACTCCGTGTATACTTGGAGGATATTTGGTGCATCGGGCATCGAACCCAGGCTTTCCACCTCTAACCACCAGGCTACCCATGGCCTTAATTTGTTCATTATTAATGCTAATAAAAATATGAAAGCTGTATATAAGTTATTCACTTTAAAAAAAATGACTAATGCTGTATGGATTGCAGTTTCTTAAGCTTTATTTTGTTTAATTAAGTGTAAATATTATGTATTACTATTTTACTGAAATTCAGTAAATTCTGTTTTTTAAGTTAAATCCAAAAAAAAATTTTTTTTTCTATTTAAGATATCGTGGACCAGAACTTGAAATGTTTGCACTGGGTGTAACACTTTACACTATAATGGCTGGAGAAAATCCATTTATTGGAGCAGATGAAATACTTCTAGGAGAGTATGATGTTCCATCACGGTGGACTGAAGGTATTTTATGTTCTTATCTGATTGTATTAATAAATTAAAATTTTTAATCCTTCAATTAAACAATAAGAAAAATTATTTCTAAAACTACTTTTGTTGTTAGCTTTATTGGCAATGAAGATAATTCATGTGAATTCATCTGTAATATTTAATAGCTTGAATTTTTATCACAACACTTGAATTCTTTCATTTGGTTTTGTTATATTTAAACCAAAATGATCTTTGTCATAATTATAACTGGTCTCACTTTTCCTTTATTTTTTAATAAAGGGATAATAAATAATAATTCATCAATTTATAAATGCTTTTTAAATAACAAAATTATTTAATTCATATTCAAAACTTCCACATAAAGGCTTTTTTGTTCTGTTCTGTTCTGTTCATTTTTACTCTTCATTGAAGTTGCAAAGCTTTGTTAAAATCTCACCCTACAAAAAAAAAATAGCAAAGAAATATTTGCTTCAATACATTGTGAAAAGGAAAAGATTAAGTTAGTTTAAATGTTAAGAATAATTGGGAAATTAATAATGACTAATCTTGCCTTTAACAGGTATCAAATAATGTAATATTTTTTTCTTTCAGTTGACTGCAGAATATTATGTTTCTTAAAAAAAAGTTTAGAATACTCAATTTTATGTTGACTAAATTTATGATCTTTTTTCTAGAACTAGTTGATTTAGTTGCCCATTTACTGGAACCTGATCCTAAGGAACGAGCAACTCTATCTGAAGTGGAAAATAATTGCTGGGTTAATCAACCTGTTTGCATAAATCAGTACAAGTTTGAAGATATTGTTGGTTGCGGTAAGTGTGCCAGCATTTTTTAATTTTTTTTCCCCCAGTATGAAATAGTTATTTTTAGCTAAATCTGATTAAAATTTATTCATTTTAAAAAATAATCTTTTGTTATAGATATCTTGTTAAAATTATCATTATAAATTTCTTAGATTGCTTAATGCAAGCATATGTAAAGTATTTCTGTGAAAATAGTACATATAAAATTAAATGTTTCAGTACTCAACATGGAACTGCTTGTTTACATTTGTAAAGAAAACAAAAGAGTATAATAAATCTATTTAATAGACATTTATAACTTTTAAAGGTCAGCAATAGTTGAAAAGTATTTTTATTTTGATCAATGAATAAACAGGTATTATAAAGCTTAATTATCATTGTAAAATCATAAAATTGTTTGTTTTGTAAAGTTGTCCCTATTTCATCATATAACTACTTGATGAAAATTCATCAGTTTACCAAGATTATAATTCATTAATTTTATGTGCATTTTTTTTTAGAGAATTTAAATTAATCATTGCAATTGCTAAACAAAAATAGTGGGGAATCCAATAGTTCTTTGAAAAATATAATGGTGGGTAAATAGTCGTGATCACGAATATATGGTTGACATTATTTCAGTTAAGTGATTTCACTTCTTAACTCCTTCCCAGTTTTGCATGTATGCCGTATGGTCACTGTGTGTCCGTGTGTCCGGTCACAACTATTTTGATCATTCAGCATATGGGCAATCATATTTCTCTATTACGTGTACTGTTTCTATTTTGAACACCAAATGAATGGTATATAGACAATGGTCCTCTAAAAGATGGGTTTAGGTAAATGTAAATAAAAAAAACTGTAAAGAGTTGTATTTTTTATCTCTGCAACTCGAAATGTAACTTCCCTATTAGGCAGTCATTTTAGGGCAGGGGCGGGCCTGTAAAGAGTTTTGATGCAGCCCACAGAGACAGTCAGAAAATTCGCTTTGAACCAAGATTTCTTTCCCATGCGCGACGAAAGATTTCTTTTAATTTTTCCTATTAATAAAGCAAAGTACCTGAAAGTGTTTTTACTAAGAGATCATGTGCAGAGTTTGGAGGACGAGGACACTAGAAGATTTCAGGTTTTAAGAAAATTTAGCCTAAATTCAATTTGCTCTCTTACGCTGATATTGATGCATCACCTGAGGAGTTATGGCTTAAACTTATTGACTTGCAATCAGATCACAGTGTGAAATAAATGATCAATGCTATGACATTGACTTTTACAAATCTTTGTCAGTTGAAAATTGAAGAAATTGCTCGTCATATTTTAGTCAACATATATTGGTGAGCAAAATTTTTCTAATATGAAGATCAACAAGAGTTAATATCGATGCAAGTTGGCTGTGATTTAAACTTGCAGGCTATGATGAGAATTTAAAACAATCTCACTCCTGATATTTAAAAAAAAAATGTAGAAAGGTATGATAGAGTACATTTGTCTCATTAAACTGATTCTAAAATTAAATATGCTTGCAGCGATACATAATATGAAATTAGCACAATAAATTGGATAAAACTGCCATTATTTTATATAACATTATTTTTTATAATGAATGCAATCATTTTAAAAAGGTGCAGCCCTCCCGTATCCTCCGCTCCCACAATGTGGCCCTTGAGCCAAAACAAATTGCCCACTCCTGATCTAGGGTAAAAAGAAAACTTACAGGGAAAACTATTATTTTCATTAAAGTAAAAAAAGCTATCCAAAATGCTTACAAATATTAGAAATGTAAAAACAACATTTTCCTAGTTAATAAAAAATGTGGCTTTTTTTTGGATTCTGAAAAAAAATGAAACTGTTTAGAGATTAAGCAACCCATCATCTAGTGAGGGTGAAGCATGATTATATCTGTTGTCATAGTGGTAATTATAGAAATTAGGATGAGAACGGGGTATCATCTCACTTTTTGATTGTAGCTTCAAGAGATTCATTAATATTATTTAAACATAAAGTTAAAGTTGTTGAAGAAATTTTAAGTTTTGCACATATGTTCCACAATCCTTTATACACAGCATTTAAAATGTACTTAAAATTTAATTCTGAAAGAATGTTATCGAAGTTAATAAAATTACTTTGTCCTAAAAGTAATTTTTTTTTCTATTAGAAGATGATGACTTACACCCAGCTAAATATTTCCAAGATTTGAACTTAAAAAGTGAGAGCAGTGAAACTACCACAGATTCTGATACTTCTTTCCTAAGCTCCAGGATGTCTAATGTTAGATTGGAGGACATGCGGCGATCATTAACAGAAAGTGAATTATGAACTTGTACTTTTAAGCATGGGCTTAGATTTTAGCTTAGTCTGTACATGTAACCCAGTATTTTTACCTGATGTTTAATTCATTTGCTGCAGTGTGGGTGATTATGTGCATAATTTTTTTGTCCCTGCTTTGAAAGTGATTTTTTGTATGAAATGCATTTCAAAACGCATTTTGTATTTTATTTTGTTTTCAAAATTCTTTCTATATTTTATTTATTTTTTTATATGTGTGTATGAAAATGTGTTTGCATTTTTGTAATAGTTTTGTTTTATGTGCTGTGATGTAGGATTACAATGTAATGAGGATTTCAAATTTGCATATAAGGTTTTCCTTGTTGAACAAAAAAATGTGATTGTGATTATAGCTTAAGTTTTTAAGAAATTACAGTAATGCAGGAAAGTTCTCATTTTACAAAAAAAGTTCTGTGACTAATATTATATAATAAGAAATTTTTCTTATCTTTTGTTCTTTAAAATTTATCTGTTTGACTATCATTAAAATTTGTTCAAATGATATTAATGTTAAATGTTAATATCTGTAAATGAACACTAATTTTTAATTATTTCTTTCTACTAAATTGTATGTTGAATTTGTTCTATTTGTATAATTCAAGTAAAACAAAATATTTATATAATAGGTCAACTTTTTTTGTAAATCAGAAACAGCTCTTGTGTTGTTTTGAGGTATGGTAATTCAGAAATGATTTTCAATAAAATAATTTCTAAAGTCTTGTAAATGTATTTTTTTATTTTTAAAAATCCTATCTAATGTTGAAAATTAAAGATGTACGATTATTTTAATGTAATAAATTTATTTGTTATATTGAAACAAAAGATTTGGGTTAGAAGTTCTGCGAAATTTCCCCCTACCCATGATATGTTCCTTCATAAGATGTTATACATAGATGTTAATAGTTAAACAATGACTATTTTGGTTGTTATTGACAAAAATGTTTAAATTGCTTACATAAAAATAATGATTAGAAATACTTTGACATGGGACCATTCTTTTGTTGTTTTCTAAGGCTATTTTCATCTTTGTTAAAGGACAGGGCTCAAAGCCCACACATTTTTTCTGTTAAAGTAACTCATTAAAATAAGCTGGTGGTATTTTTTTTTTTAATACAAGTGCCTGTTTATCTTTAAAGCACCCAATAAATGCACAGTTTTTCTCCATCAGATAAGTCTCGTATGAATCTATACAAGACAAAAATGTGAAACATGTTGTCTTTGCAGGGGCAATTAGTGTTTAAACCCTATTCTGTCTCATAAAATGAAGGCAGCCTAAAGATGTGCAATTTTAATTTTGCCACACAATGGCCCATACTGCTGTGTTGCAAATAGTTCCATATTAGTCTTGTTTAGTATTAAGTTAATGTGTGTGTTGTTGAAAGAATATTAATACTTTTACAGAAAAATTTTCACTAAGTGCCAAAGAAAATGTATATTTTGCTGTGCTGTCCCTAGATGGGGGGGTAAATGTGTTTTTCTCTTTTTCACAAGCTGTAGATGCTTATAACAGCTTTCTACACTTTCTTACTTAATCCACAGTTTCTTTGTACATTTATTTGAAGCACAGAATATAAAAAAAGGAGAAAAAATACCACACTAGTGTCTTAAACTGTCCTGCTCAAAATATATTTAATATAGTTAGTTTTTTTCTTTCCTTGACTTGTAAATATGTTAAGCATGTATTTTCTGTGATATACTTGTACTTTGTGTGCTGTCAGCAACTATTTTAATGTGTGTAGATGGGAATTTGTGAGAAATACGTGTAATTGGAAGTGATATTTATTAAAGGGATGAACTATGTTCTTATTTTTTCCTCCCTTTAAAAAAATACATTTATTTATTTTGTAACTATACCTCTGTATGTGTTTCTTTTTTTCATCTTGGTCAGTTGTCATGTTTTAAAATGTGTAATTCTACAATAAAGTATTCATTATTTTAAGAGAAATTAAATCTTTGTCTCTATTTATTTCAGTTTCTTGTTTTATTCTTTTTCTCCTTGATGATAGTGACATCGAATGAAAGCCTTTTGGCTAGAATGACGAGTCATGAAAACTCAAATGTAACATGTATGGCAGTGTTACTAAATTTTAAATGTGTGATGTCAAGTGAATGTCATCATATAAGACAAGAGCTCTAAATTACAAGGTGAATGCTTACATGGGGATGGCGATTATTTTCTAAAAAGATTGATTTTTAAATCGATTCGGATTGTAACCTGATGAATGGATTCACAAAAATATCGAGGTCAAAAAATCGATTTTTTTTCAAGTCTGCATTTATAATGTAAATATAAATCCATTTTATGAAAAACAAGAAGGGGATACCATGATAAGATCTCTTATCAGTAAAATCAGGGAATTTTTTAGTTCAGGGTATTCAACAATTACAATTAATTTTATTACCATATCAAAGTATAAGGTATAAAAGAAGACATTTATTTTCTAAACATATTTGTTACATTAAAAAGTTTAGAAAATTGATAACATAGCTTATAGTTCCAAATGCTTAGTATCCAAGCTTTTTAAAAACAACAGTCTGTCAAGTCTACAGAAGCGGTTCCGCTCATGACTTGCGATGCTGCCGGCAATCGAAAAAAGGTGCTCACAAGAACAAATGATCCCACGATACTCATATACATCATGGCTATTGAGTGAATGCAATGATAGTCTTTCTGTCCTTGCAGTAATGTATAGGATCATACTTCAGGTGCACAACTGCCTGCAATAAATAGTGTTTAAATTCTTCGTTTAAGCCCTGACATTCCAGTGCATTCAACTAATTGTAAATAATTTTATGGTTTTTACCAAAACAGAAACAATTGATTCAGTGCTACATATCAATTTAAAAAATCGATTTTTTGCCTAAGAAATCGATCTCAGATCACCATCCCTATGGCTACATTTCATTAAGTAGCATTAATTTAGCATCAATTTAATAAATCTGTCGAGGAAAAGTTTCACAATTCACTCCCCAGTGCTACCGTTTTTCACACGGATGTATACAGTGTATTGGGAAAAAGGCATAAATAAGTAAATCCTTCACAAACACTGTCAAGGTCATTGTATGCATTCAAAGCCTTCAAAATAATTTTACTGATAACAGTACAATACAAAATTTGCTATTCAGAAATGCATATGTATGTACCCCTGACAGTTAAGGGGTTAATAAAATATAATCCTAAAGTACAGCATGCAACTATGAACATTTTTTTTTAATTTAAAATCATTGTTAATGTTATGGTTCATATGGTGTTAAACTGAAAAAAAGCTAACATACAGTCAGACCTCCATTTTACGAATCTTTTTTGCAAACTTTTTCCTGTAATCAGAATATGAAGTATATTGAAAATAATCTGTTTAACAAATTTTCCTCATAATAAACTGGGGGATTTAGCGAATAAAATATATACCACATTCCATAAATAGAGGTCCGACTGTAGTTTCAGGATTTGGCTTTTGGAGCATTACATTTGGGTCTGAGACTATCACCAATAATTCGAAATATAAGACAAAAAATGACATTAATTTCATTTCATTTTAAAATCTGGAAAATCACTACAAACTTTATCTCCTTGAATATTTTTAATTTGAAAATTTATATCACTAAAATTTTTGTGTTTTTTAATATTCTACTTTAAAAAATTAGGAATATGATGTATCTTAAATCTACTTAACTGGGTAATAAGCTAGGAAATAATTGGTTTACTGGCTAAAAAGAATATCTACCACCCTCAATTCATTAATGAGTTTGGATATCAGTAATCGTGTTACATGTATCAAGAGAGTAACTTTTTTGATTCCTAGAAGACATGACTCTTGTATTGTTTCAATATAATTGAAAGTCTGTTGTGTTAATTATATTAGCATATTGAGATTGCTTCAGAAGTATTTTTAATCTGAAGATGTTCATGTATTTTTTGTTCTTCATTAAAGTATAAATATATTCAAAGTTTATGAATCCTATATTTTAAGACTGTTTTTGCTATGTCTATTAAGCAAACGTCTCAAGATAGTCAAATATTTTCATTGAATATCTTGAGAATTCAACTATTGAAGGAAGTGTACTATTTCCTGCATTGACAAATAGTAAACTTGAGAAAAGAAGTCGCTTGTTTACTAAAATTAAATTAAATAGAATCGAATTTTAGACTTCACTACAAAATCAATATTTGCTACTTAAAAAATAAAATTTTATTTTCTGTGTTATATATGCTAATGTATGTTATATTTGGGAGTTTACCATGTTTCAAGATCTTTTTAACAAAATTTATTTTATAATAATTATTAACACTTTTATGATTATGTGAGTAATGTGTGTTGCATAAATAAAATTCTAGAACCTTTAAAAAATCTTTTAAAGCTCTTTTTTTTATTCGCTTAGACATTGCTTTATTTAAATTTTACAAACTATAAGTCGAATTTAAAGTTTTAATTTCTGAGAAGTTAAGTGTATGCTGCTGTAAAGAAAGTTTTACTACACAGGATGTCTACAAAATTAATTGGGCAACTTCATAAGTTAAAAACATCCGAAATATTAAATTGAATTTACCCACTTAAAGTCAGACTAGTAGAAATATATCCTAAGTTTATTAATTGATTGTGTTAGGTTATATAACTGCTGCTATTTTTAGCGAGCAATAATAATTCTTTGTTTGGCGTTTCATGAGAATAATTTTTCTGCCAAAGTATGACAAGATTTTGTTTCAGAGTGCCTGGACATTCTACAGATTTTCCATCACCAGGAGGTTACATTTTTCAACAGGATGACATGCCTTATCACTACCACAATATTACATCTTATCTCAATGCTGAGGTAACAGTTTGGATTGGTCATAGAGGTGTCCAATGGCCACCAGAGACGCCTTAAGACTCATTGAGGCCTATATGCAAAAGTAGGCCCTACCTGAGGTAAAAGTAGACAGTATATAGCACACATTATCAAATGCTCCTTCAAAAGATACTTTGAAACAAATAAATGTGCTCAACTCATTATCTCACAAACCGGCTCGAACGATGGCCGTATTTCGACTAAATGATTTGAATGATTGTTTATATGGTACTAGACATGGGCAAAGGTCATCACAAAATAATAGTTTCGCCAGTTGGCACGCAGTATGAATTCCCTGTTTTACGTAGAATGTGTTTGGGAATAATTTTTGAATATTAAAAGAACACAGATCATAATCTTTTTAAGACAGAGTCGAGAACGAAACGAGGCCCGAACCTAGTTGGCCCATGCCTTAAAATGTACCTGATGTCCACCACTATCAACAGACCTTTCACCACTGGATTTTAGTATATGTGGTTTTGTTAAGGATCAAGGTGTACACTCCGCCATTTCCTATATCCATTCCTGAACTAAAATCATGAATCTGCCCTACAATTGATTTGACCGATGGAAACGCACCAACAAAACTGTAGTAAGAGCTGATTTACTGATGGGAGATTTACAGAGTTACGAAAGTAAGCCACATCGAAAACTTGTGATAATGGTAAACTTGTGGATTATTTCTCTATCTTACAGCAATATATACTTTAATTTTTTTCCCCTGTAAATTACATGCAATAAATCATTCTTTTTACCTAATTTGTAGACACCCTGTATACACTCTATTTACATTTACAACCAACTGTTACGGGTACAATTAATGAAGAGACCGATTAAACCAAATTTTATGGAACATGGTTCATATTTTATACATATAATTCTATGTGTGATCCCAGTGGTTGAGTAGTAGCGTATCGCGCCACGCCAGGTACGGGGTTCAATCCCCAGGCTGGGCGAGGTCGACTCATCCCTTCAGTGTGTCGATAAAATGAGAACCAAGCTTGCACGGGAACTAAACAATGATGGTTCCGCGTCAGACTGACTACCTTTACCGGAACATCTGCTCATTCACCTCAGCGCCCAAGGCCTCGTAAACTGAGTTGGACATAGTAGGCGACCCTTATGGGCTGTTGTGCCGCTGAGTTTAGTTTAAGTCTTTATGTGTGCTTGTGTGTGTCAGTATACAATAGCTCAGTAAACGTGTTAAAACTTTTAAGTAAAAGATGCCTGATTTCTTATATTTTTCATTCACTATCCAGATTTTCCTGCTGAAAAAAAAATATTCATCAACTATTAATACTTATGAACACTTGCCTTTCTTTGGGCTACGTATATTGAAAATTTTCTGATGAGTAATACTTAACTTATTTATATAAATAAATAATAATATGTTTTTATTTTAATGAATTATTCTGTAGCACTAAGCTATGTCTTATGAAAAAAAAAAAAGTCTTTTAAGTGATAGTGATGCTTAATAGTGTTTATATATGTATAGTGATGACGAAAAAACTGTTGAATTCATTTTATATATATTAAGGGGACACAGTACGATTCAATTGACAAAAATCGGTCAAAAAATCAAATCTAATTTTTCTAGCCTAAATTATTCTTTATATACTTTTCTATAACCTCACAAAATTTGAAAACTCCAAACTTATAAAATATGCAGAATTATGATAGCTTTTACATTCCTTTTTATTCATATCCTTTTATGGCAAATCAAAACTTATCTCAGAAAGGTAAAATAACTAGTTTGTCTTCATTTAAAATGGTAAGGCTTTTTTTCTATTGCGCCTAACGCTTTGAACCTTTTTTTTACCTATTGTTAATAGTACATGTAACAAAAGTTGGTATGCATTTTTGAATCAAAACAATACTTATTTTTTAAAAAATAATTGAAGTTAGAATTTGCAATTTTTTTAAGGAATTTTCAATAAGGATTCATAAAAAGAAGTATTGTACAAATACCAATCGTGCTATCGCAAAACCCATACCAACATTTGTTATATATAGTTGGACGTACTTGTAAATCAAATTTCATGCGTGTACATAAATTTTTGTAGGAGGAGTAGCATTTTAAAATCGTTTCACAAAAATTTTAAGTTTTATCCTTAAAAAATTAAATGGCTAACTTTTTATGAAATTTTGAGCACAAAATCTGTTTTACATAGTCCTTAAATTAAAATTTTTTGCTTAAATCGTACCATGTCCCCTTAAGAAAATTTTTATACATTTTTATTTTTAATTATGAAAATATAATAGAATGTTTTTTTAAATTTTGCCCCCTCCCCCTTTTCGTACTTTGTTTCGCATTTTTTTCGAGTTGAACTCCATGTTATACAGGGGTTACCTGCAAACACTACAGCAGAAAAACACTGAATCCATATTTAATGCATCTTTGTATTTTTTTAACAAAAGGAACTGTACAACCCTGTTACACAATTAGGAGGGAAAAAGTTTTTTTCGAAGAGAAATTTAATAGTTAGAATGAGATACTTCAATTGAACATCAGTTTGTGGATTGCATGTCATATTAGAGTAAGCTTTCATTAATCTGGAACCTTATTAAATCCGACATCGTTCAATCCAGACAGCCATGGCTATGTTTACGTACTCGTGGTCGTCGTGTCATGCATCATATTCCTAGTGATCCTGAAGACCCACCGTGTAGAGGAGCTGATGCATGTTAAATCTGTCGAAGCTCAATGTTCTCTTTTTGGTGTGGTGTGAAAGTTCGAAGAGTTGATGCCCTTCTCAGGTCTCGTCCTCGTCACTTGACCATGGTTCGAAATTACGAGCGTGTTGCTTTACAGCACGACGTTAATAAATGTTCACTCGCTTCAGAGTGCAGCGTAAATTAAAATGAATCATTTTTCAATTCCTACTATTAGCTCGCACTGTCTATATATTTATTTATTTATATATTTGTATATTTATTTATTTATCTTGGTGGAATTTTCAATCGTTAATAAAATACATTTTAAAGCACTGAATTGAGCTGAAATTTTATATACAGGATCATTTTGGATGACAATACAATAATTTAATTATAATTAATAAAAATTAATGGATTAAAAGTAATTATTTAAAGAATTACAAATACAGACACGTTGGCGACTTAGTGACCCTTTTGGCGACTTGTGTCAAAACTTGAAAAGGTTTTTTTCTCACGTGTTAAAGCATTCAGTTGGACTGAAATTAAAAGGACAATACGATACTTTAATGATAATTAAAAAAACTAATTACCACTTAATATTGTGATTCTGTCCTATGTCTATACATATTTATATTAATTGTAACTATTTAATAAAAAGTAGCTATAAAATAAAATTTTTCGTTGTTGATCTAAGTAGGAATTGACTTAAAAACTATTTTTTTTTATATTACTTGTTTCTACGGTAATCAAATAGCAAAAAAGTAGATTGTTGAAAAATTCATTAATGATTATTTTTATCAGAGTCACACACACACACATTCTAGTCAAATTTTCAAGAGATTCGTCACCAGAATTTTTCGACCTCTCATTCCGGAATCTTTTGCAACCCTAGAGTCTTGTGTATTTCCCAGGGAAACGCGTGTATTGCTGAACAATATTTCATCCTCTGAAATGAATTGAAATCTGTAACGTAAACAACAGCTCGAATTACGTCCGATTCTACTAGCGCGGGGAAAAGATACAGCACACAAAAAAAAACAGGAAGTTTGTGATGGGCTATCCCTGGCTTACGGCAGGTCGGGGGTAAAAATTAAGTTGTTGCAACAAAAGTTATTGTTAGGAATTGCATACAAATCAAATACCGTATAAGCAGAGAATTTTTGCAACTTTTTTAAAATTTAAATAGGGTTGGCTTAAATGTATTGTGATCCACATAATTTAGGAGAAACGCTTAAACAAAAACAAAAAAAATTCTTTTAGCCAAGCGCAAGCAATTTCAGTATTTTTTATTTATTTATTTTTTTTTACTTTTTGGATATTTTGAATAGAACTTTTATTCTACTAGGACGAAAAAAAATCACATAAATCCTGAAAAGTTATCGTCGGAATCCGAGTTTTCGTATAGATCTCAAAACTTATATTAACAAAAACGCATTGGGATGTCTGAATGCATATGCTCCTCAGATGGAAGTTTTTCCTCCAGGGCAAGAACGTGGGTCGACGATCACTTGCCTTATACGAATTATCTTCCCGCTTATTTTTGAAACAAAAATGGCGCTGAAAGTAAAAATGGGTCAGATAGTACACAAAATAATAAATGATGAAAAAAAATATCCACGATACCAGATGGGATTTTACTGGAAAACATCTTCCCCTCTGACGAGAGGAGAGAGGTGTACGAAAACGAAAATTCAAGAACGACAAATGCGATTCCAATCCAATGTTTATTATAGGGACGTTGACCCCGCTGTTTACGAAGAAAAAGCGACCCTCTCTCCTACACAACAATAAGTGGACTGCCACTAGCGAGGCTTTTACAGTAACCTTTTTGGCATATTGGCGTTCCCAACGAAGCCGAGCTCGCCAACACCCCCGTTTTATCTCCTTGGCAACATATTTGAAAATTACATGAATTTTTCTTTTCTTTTTAACTTATATATATATATATATGGGTTTTTGCAGAAAAAACGCGCTCTCAGCTTATATTCGGAAATATAGGATAATCGCTCGTATTGGGTTAAATTTTTGTTTCTAAAAAATACGATTTTCGGATTTTGGAATTTTTTTTGTTTTTGTTTTTTTGGTTTGTATTCTGTTATCTATTAGCAAAAACAAAAAAAATTATAACTATTTTTGAGAAATTCTTTCGTCAGAACCCATGTTAAACACCCAAGAGACTAATAAAAAACGGTAGTAGACACAATAAAATTTATTTGAGAAGAAATAGATGCAGTTTAAAAATAATTTTTCATTAACTTGTGAAATGTTTATAAAACAGATCAAGGCGTCCAATTGATGAGAGTATAACTAAATTTCAAATTAAATTACAGTAGAACGTCGTTTAGCCGAATCAATTGGGACCGGACACCGTTCGGATACGCGATTGTTCGGATAACCGAATGCGATCCAAGCAGTATATGAAACCGGACACTATACGAATACTGAAAATCATCACATGCGGGAAACATGCTTGAAGAAAAAGCAAAATGTCGTAATTTTACATTTATTGTGGAAAATAATCAATTATTTTCGCTGTACCATTGTACACTTTCGTTTTTTCGCTGCAAGGTCTCTGAAAAAACTGGTTCGGATATTGGACGCTCCGGATAATTGACGTTCGGATAAACCACGCTCTACTTTATTTAATTTTGATATCAATATTGAATAGAGAAAGCATAACAATATCATGTGGGTATTTATTTAAAATAAATCGGAGCAAATATTTATATAAACTTCTTTCTTGTATTATTATAGATTATATTTTTATCACACTATATATTTATATATAGGTATAAAAAAATTAAATTTAAATCAGAATTATAAACTAGTATTACAAAATTTATTCTTGATTTCTTCATATTCATCCTGTAAATAAAGTAAAATGTCAGCATGTTTCAATAATTTTTTACATCTGCTTTCTCTAGTAATGAAGTTTATATTCAAAAATAATGTATTATATAGCAATCAAAAAAATTCTCCGACGGCTTTCGCTTATCAACCATTTTCAATTATGGAGTATTGAGAGGAAGTTTTTAATTGCTTTTTTTTCCTCGTGAGAAGGAGTTTCAAAGTGGTTGCCAATCTCCAAAATAAATGAAAAAAAAAAAAAGACTGGACACTATATTCACATACACACTGAGATTTAGAGATAAACCTGACAAGATTGATGCCAAATGTTGAAAATTTATTCAAGCACCATATTCATCTCTTCCAATTTCGAACATTTGTTTGTTGATCAGTTATCTTATGCATTAATTAAATTTTAATTTAATTAACATATATTTTCTTAAGTTTGAAACATAAGAGTCTTCACCGCAGTTATAGAAATTTAAATCTTTTAAAGTAAGTAGTTATATACCAGCTGTCAAAAAGACATTTAAGTTGATAAATCAGCAAAAAATTCAATATTAGGTACGCAGGGGTCTACCCAAAACCGAAAAACATGGCAAGGGATCTATGAGACAAAAAGTTTGGGAACCTCTGATTCATCATTTCACGATAGTGTGATTCTAAGTGGCCGCAATCCGACATGGACTCAGGAGAGTCAAATCTGAACTCCATGCTGGATCTCAAAGGCCTTTCGTCGTTGAGATTCTGCAACTAACAACTGAGACTAACGCCCAAAAGGTCAGATATAATCAGAGACGTCTTAAGACTTCTTGAGGCCCTGGGCCTCTACACAAATGTTGGCCCACCTATGACCCTTAAAAGTAAACAGTGCATAACATACGTTGTCAAATACTCGTACAAACAATTACCCGATATAAATAAATGTGCATGATTTACAGTCGCACACACACATACCAGCTCCACCGACTGTCGTTCTTTTGACTGAATGAATAATGATGGTGTATAGTGGTAGGGCCTAGACCTGTACGAAGACTACGGTCATCAGATGTAGCCAGTTGATATATCGTCCGAACTCCCAGTTTTTCGGAGAATACAACCGGAAATAACATTTAACCGTTGAAATTATTCGAATTAGGATCTTCTTAAGGCAGAATCGAGAATGAGACGAGGCCCTGGGCCCGGGCCCAGTTGGCGCATGCCTTTACACGTCCCTGGATATAGTGTCTCATCTGTCTTACAGGATCGCACAGCGAAAGGAAGTGGGTTTGTTTGTAGCACAAGTATCCACAAACAGTGCGATGACATTTGTCGCCGCACGAACATTTTTGTGATTTACCTTTACACTGTAGCATAGAGTGATGCTCGGAGACATAAGTGCACCCAACGACAAAACTGTATACAGGTGGGGTAGAAAGTTCTTATTTCAGACGAGCCCCGATTCTCCGTATAGCATCATGATGAACGTTTTCGTTTCTTGAAGCAACGAGAATACATTGGATCCCGCTTGCATTCGATATCACCATACCAGGCGTAACGGAGAATACTAGGGTTCCCCTGCAAACTCAAGTTTAGGGCCCCAAGCACAAATACGTACAGTCAAGTTTTGCGCCTCTTAGAGTCCCGTCTCCCCCATAATGCGGGGATGTAGTTTACGCCACTGCACCATAAGGGCCTTCCACCAGGCATGATGTTTTGGGCAACCATTAAGTACTCCAACATCTCTTATTCTCGTCGTTGGTAATCTAAACAGTTGGCCTGAACTACATTTTTCAGATTTTAAGGCCTCGGAAATGTCATATTTCAACAAGAGAGCTCTAGTTCACATGTTGTGCCCATCGGATCCAGACCTGCCACACCACACAAAGAGTGTTCGAATTTTCTCAGCACGTTCTCCAGATCTCTCTCATCCTTTGAAAACATCTGTTGCTGAGAGACTGAACCACCATCGCTCTGTAGCCTCTACGATTCATGAAGTGTGGCATAAACTCGAAGCAGTATGGAATGACTTCCCGTATCTATCGTTTTATCTCAGTTTGACTCGATGCCTAACTGATTTAGAGCCGTTTTAGCTGCCAGAGGCGGCAATTGTGTGAACGAATTTCGGATCCTATACATCCCCCAAAAGGCTTACAGATTAAAATTCCTGTTTTTATCCTTGTATGCTGTACACGTAAATAAAGTTAGATTTTGTTATTTACAGTGGAATACGTTTAACGCGAAAACGCTTAAGACGAAATATCGGTTAACACGAAATAACACAACGGTCCCGACAAGCTGCTATATATTCCTATGCATTTTTTTCTCTTGAAGCGTAAAGATTTCCCTTCTGATAATGAACAAAATATGGAAAACACCAGCTGCGCAGGCGAGATTTAAGAGGGATGCTTGAGAAAATTTCTGGGTGGTCACGGTAGCCTAGTGGTTAAGGTAGCAGACTCGTGGTCGACTTGTCATGAGTTCGAGCCTAGTACCACTGAAGACCCACCGTGTAGGGGAACGATACACGTTAAATCTGTCGAGAGCTCAAAAGTCCTCCCCTTGATGTGGTGTGGTAATTAGGAGAGGAGGTGCCAACTCAGGTGTCTTCCTCGTCACTTGCTCATGGCTCAAAATTACGAGGTCCGTCGTCAAAAGCCCTCTAGTAGCTGAACAGTGCAACGGAAAAAATTCACTCACTTATTGAGAAAATTTCTGTATTAGTGAACTGTCCTACTGTATCGTCGGAAAAATTCGTAGCAGTAGATGATGATAATGTGTTTCTCAAACTGTGGGGCGTGCCCCTAGGGGACCGTGATAACTCTGAGAGGGGGGCGCAAGCATATTGAAAAGTAAAAAAAAAGGCTTTTTTTAAAAAAATTATTAATTTACTGAAAGTAAACAAGCAAAATATACATTCTAACATAATAAAAAATAAATACACATTTACTGGTATAATGCTCTTGTAACTATAGTAAACTCAGTACTAAATAATGTATTTTATAATCAATTTACCAATGACCCCATGGGCTTGTCATATATAAAATTATATACAAAAATTGACACTTATCTTGATAATTTGTACATTTTATAATTAATTCTTAACTGCTAATAAAAAGTTACGCGATTCGCTCCCCAAAGCCAATAAGTAAATCCTTCGCAAACACTGTCAAGGTCCTTTTATTACATTCCAAAGCCTTCTGAATAATTTTATGGATAGTAGTGCACAGAAAAGATCGTATTTCGGAAAGACGTATATATACGTCCGGGATAATTAATGCTTTGGCTGAGTGAGACGTTTATATACGCCGGTGGAACTTAAGAGGTTAACGTCGTATTGTAGCTTTAGCGTCAAGTATAGTATTATATTGAACTCAATACATTGTTATTGTATGGAAGAGGGGCGCGATGAAAATTATGATGATTGAATATTGGGTCGCAAGTATTAAAACTTTGAGAATCACTGGTATACAGCCCCAATTATGGCAGACAAAGACATTTTGGAGTTTGTTCAAAGCCTAAAATATATCATAGTATATGCTGATTCCAACGATGAAAATGAAATGAATATAGCAGCTCCTGTTCCCACATCATTCGAAATGAGAAGCATCATAAAAAGTATGCGCAGTTATTTAGACGCACATTCCACAATGGTGAAAGGAATCACAAAATGGATGACATCGAACAATTTGTTGACATTTTGATGCTAAAAAGACAATGTAAAATATATATATATATATATCAGATTATTTTCCAAAAAACTCAAAAAACGGTTTTTTTTTCAAAAAACTTGGAAAATTTTGCATCAAGTTTCATTAAGTCCTTTGTGAATATTTATTTTCATTGATTTTTATGAAATGCATACACATATGCACATCTATGTAAATAAAATGTACTCTAATAAACTTAATTTTGCTGAATATATGTTTCTATTTATTTACTTTGCAGTATCTTTTAACACGAAAAAATATTTCAGTCCCCTCGGTTTCGTGTTAACCGATTTTCACTGTATTTTCCTTCCTGATGTGCCTGATGTTGTAATTTTAATGTGGCCAAATGAGTGCTATTTCAAATGTTGTATAATCAGTCGGATTTTAAGAATACAAGATGAGTGCCAACTGGCGCCGATAGATCTCTCTTTGATTGATTGATTGTTTATTAGCATCGCACAAGGTCACTGTAACTATAGAAATGACAAATCAAATTAACAATATTCGAAAAATTACAAAAAATTTTAATTATTTTTTTTTCCCACCAAAACACCAGAAAAACGTTGTACCATTTTAATTCGCAGCTTTATATATATTTTGCTTGTAATCATCTATCAATGTTCTACTTGTTTAAAAAGATGAAATAATTCAATTTTTCTGTAAAAATACGTTTTTTTAATGAAATAAAGCTATTAATCATTATTGAGAATCTCTACTGTTAAAAAAGAATCGAAGAAATTAAGAAATAATTTACATATTTTAACTGTGCAAGAGCTGAAAATACAAAATATAAATACGTTTTTACTTCACACTAAAAATGAGCGTTATTAAAATTTTATAAAGTTAACGTTTTGGAATTAATAGTAATTTTTCTTTTTCTGGTCAGTATGCCTGCTTCTTTATGAAATATCTGGCATTTTTTTTTAAAAAAAATACATACACAGACAAATTATAATCAATTTGCATTATTCGTCGACTTGTATATGCAACTTAATACTCAAATCTTGCAACACAGAGATTGGAATACTTAAACATTTTTTAAATTATCACTAGAATAGTATTGATAAACAGTAGTATCTGATAAACTGAGTTTGTAATAATAGGTGATAAAAATAGTTTTATATAAATAAACAGTATTAAAAAAATTAAATGAAATTTGCATAAAATTAGTTACGTATAAATTAATAATACAAAATTGAAAAATGTCTTGTGATTAATTATTTTATTAGCTACCTGGGGGATTTTCGTTGCTATATTAAAGTGTCAATTGATTACTTTTAAAAATTTTATCAATCATATATTTGTCTATAATGTCCAATAATATAGCGTTTGGTTTCTAAAACAGTTTAAAAAACTTTGCAACGAATAATTTTAAACAAAATTTGTGCATTACTAAAAACAAGCATACGCAAAGATGTAATTTTTTTTTCACAAAATATATTAAAATAATATTGTTTTACGTTTTACTTCACTGGAACATTTTTATTTGTGATGAAATAGTTTCTTTAAAAAAAAAAAAAAAATTAACAATGTGCTTACGAACAGGAGAAAAAAACAGAATTTTAATCAATGGTAAAATCAACCTTTTATTTGATAAATTAAGAATAAAAATGTGTGGTGTTTGTAAATTTTCGGTTGAAAAATTCAAAATAAAATGGAATGAACAGACATTTTTTTTAAAAAAAATATTGCAATGTGTTTGCGTAAACACAAAAAAGATTCGAATATCGAATAATTTTTCTTGTTTTATTTCGCTTTCCACGTAAAAAGAGAATTTTTACGAGTTCTGAAGATAACGCGAAAATAATATATCAATAAAAAAGAGAGGCGTAACCGGAATAAAGTGAAATTCCGCCAAACGATTCGCTTGCTCGACTTTTATCGTGGAAATTGGCAACCCTGCCGCGCGCCAAAATCGACTGAAAGATAAAACCGTGTTTTCAGAAATTTCACTAACCGCAAGGGCCGTGAAGTTCAGTAGGGAGTCCAAGCTCTTGTCGGAATTTTCTTAATATTAATTTTTTTTTTTTTTAAAGAACGTACTTGTGTTTAGTTTGTTGTCATTTTAACGACTGACTAAAAGGACTGTTTTTAAGTTCAAATGTCACAACCACCCCTGAGAAAAAACAAGAAAAGAAAACGAAATGCAGCGTGAGTATTCTTTTCACTGTTTAGTTTTTAACTCCAGTTTTGAGTTGAGATAATTTTTTTTCCCAGTGCACGTGTACTTTTCACGTACTTGTTGCATATAAGTTGTTAAATTCGAATGCAAATAAATATTTTTGCCTAATTATATACATTGAATGTTTTTTTCGGAATAGTGCAATTTTTTTTTATTAAGTCTTTGAGAGTACAATAAATAACAAAAAAATTTATTTATTGTAGTTATGTATCGTCGTTCTTGTATCTCGTAATAAAACAGTTAAATTTCGATGAATTTTGTTGATAATTCTGCTGAAAATGTTATTTTAAGAAATATATGAAACAATTCATTGTGAGCCGGGGAAAAAGGGCCCCGAAACTTTACCTTTTCTATCAATTCTGTTTTCACAGATTTTAAAAGAAACTATAATTTAATACTTTTATTAACAGATTTTTTATTGGAGTTATTACTATCTTAAGATTAATAAATTGGGCTATCGGTTTTGAAATAGTTTAAAGAAATTAAACTATTTTCCTACGCGTTTTGGATGTACATGTATTTATGAAAGAAAACAGAACCAATAATATTGAAATAATTGATAAAAATATATCTCCATTCAAATGCAAAATTTTCCTAATATAAACATAGGAATTTTATTCACGCAATGTGACGTTTACTTCTAAATATGTAATGTGGTCGTAGTAACCTATGATCACAAACTTGTGGCCGGCGTTGTCGAGTCGCGGGTTCGAGTCCTGTTGCCTCTGAAGACCCGCCTTGTGGAGGGGTTGATGCGCGTTGAGTTAGTCGAGATTCACACATAATCCTCACGTTGACGAGGTGAAAGTTTGGAGAGTGGGTTGCCAGATCGGGTGACGTCCTCGTCAATTGATCGCTGTTCAAAATTACGAAGTCCGTTGCCAATAGCCTTCGTGTTTTAGAGCATGACGTTAATAAACACTCACTTTTATTTGTTCTATAAATAAACAAGTCTTCCTAAACTACTTGGAATGAAGAACTGGACCCGCTGGATTTCATGCCTAACAGTCTTTTGGATAGTCGTTCGGGTTTCAATTCATTTACACGGTGTTTTGTTACTGGGGAAGAATTTGGGGATGCAACATCCAAAATCATATACGGCGAACAGTGGCGTAACATAAACCCCAGCATTGCGGGGGCGGGGCCCAGGGTTCTAGGGGCCCAAAGCTTGACTGCCGTCAAGTAACTTATCCTTTATAAAATCCAACTTGGTGGGGGCAATGTTCTCCGGTACGCCACTGACGGCAAAAGCAGAATTGTTAAGTATAAATATACTGATATTCAAAGCAATTTGTTTCTATTTAATCTAGGGAAGGGATGCCAGTTCATATGTCGTCCTCGTCACTTGAACATGATTCAAAATTTACGAGATTTCTCGCCATTAGCCCTCGCGCTGCTTGATAGTGCGATGTAAAATGGAATCTGTTTAATCTCTAACATAAGTGATGCATTCGTGGAGATGTAACTAAAAAAATGTAATAAATTTAATAAGTTTTTTTGGTCAGCAAAAATGGATATAGCTTTGATTTTAAGCAATTTAACAGTTTTGCAGTAATATGAGCGAATTCCGTGAAAATTCCTGCTACACAGCACTTTTTGCATCGAGAGTGAAAAAAATGAAATATATTTAATCAAATATTTTCAGATTTCTTTTTATCAAAAATTCCTATTTTAAACTCCCTTAAGAGCTTTCTTCAGGTGAATCTAGATTTACGACTTGGAGGTTTTCAATAGTATTTATTTATTGTCTGTGTTCTAACAGTCAGCCTTTATTAGATTCCTTATCCCAGTGCTTCTCAAAGTTGCAATATTCGCGACCCAATATTCAATCATAATTTTCATCGCGCCCCCCTCATACAATAACAATGTATTGAATTCAATAATACTATACTTTGACGCCAAAACTACGACACGACTTTATTCTCTTAAGTGCCCCCGGAGTATACAAACGTCTCGCTAAACCAAAGCGTTTATTTCCTCGGACGTATATATACGCCTTTCCGAAGTACGATCTATTCTGTGACTGCTATCCAAACAATTATTCTGAAAGCTTTGGAATGCCATAAAAGGACTTATAACAACGTTTGCGAATGATTTACTTATTTTAGATTATTTGCTTCTCTATCACATCCCCAATACAACACATACGCGCGCCTATGTGGAAAATGAATGGCATTGTGAAGCGAATTGCATCAGTTTTAATGGGTAATTAAGGGATTAATTATAAACTGTATAAATTATCAAGATAAGTGTGTTAATTTTTGTTTCATGGTGTCACTGGTAATGAATAAACTTGTTCTTAACTTAGTATTGTTAAATTAATTATAAAATACATGATGTAGAACTGATATATTTATAAGTGTAATATATCAGTGTAAATATGTCTTTTATTTTTATTATGTCAGAATGTATTTTGTTTGTTTACTTTTAGTAAATTAATGATTTAAAAACTTTTGTTTTCGACTTTTCAACTTGATCGCGCCCACCTCGCAGAGTTGTCATGACCCCAAGGGGGCGCGCCCCCCAGTTTGAGAAACGCTGCCTTATTTCCCCCACCCCTTTTTGTCCTTTCTTGACTTTATAGTTTTTTTCCTAGATCGCATACACTTTTTTCATAGATTAACTAGATGTTATGATTTCACAAGTAGATGTTTACATTTTTCTTGTGATGCCCTCTCCATTCCAAAGCAGGTGGCTCCAATGGACAATCCCCTTCACTCATAGGAAATGTGAGGTCACTGACCAAAAGGGGGACAGATGGGATAAAAGCGTTTTAACAGGGGGTGAACGATTTATGACGTGTTGTTCGCCACATGCTTTTTGATTGTAACCGAATTATATTGTGTGAGAAATGGTTTTTAAAGTTCACTGCGAGGTTCTACTTTAGTATTGTGAATTTACTCTACTGAAGAATAACCGCTTGTGATTCTATAAGAGTAAACACTAAAGTTTAACAAATATGGTCTTGTAACAATAATTCATCTTGAACAGGCTTTAGCTTTAGAGTAGCTGATTTGAATTAACATTAATCGTGATTAGTGGCGCACACAAGAAGTCCACGGGTCCAGACCCGCCTCATCGCCCTTGGAATTTTTGTCCGTATGATAATCCTATGTATATATATAGCACATAAAATTTACTTAAGTACTTGACTAATAATTCGTTTTAGTAATTATTTGTTCAACTTATTTTTTACTGTTTTTTTGTTCCCGACAAAATCGAAATTTATTTAGTGGTGTATTGAGGTACGATAAGAGAACGGTGGAATTTCGACCCTCGATCCCCTCATCTTTGAGAAATTCCAGTATGCGTCACTGATGGTGAAAGCCAGTGGTGCACACAAGGGGGGGTCCTGGGGGTCTGGAACCCCCAAAGCCCTTGAATTTTTCCAATTGGTTATAATTTTAAGTATATAATACGTAAAATTTAATTAAATGCTAATTATTTATTCAATAATTAGTTTTTTGCTGTGTTTTGTTCCTGAAAATTGACAAAATAAAAAAAAGCATGATACAAGAATGGAGAACTTTCAACCCCGCCCCTGAAAAATTCTTATGTGCGCTACTGTTGACAGCTGAAGTTTATATTCCCCCTATTCCTTCCAAAATTCGTATGCAACTACGCTACCAGAGGGGTCATTCGCGAGCTCCTTTCTGGTGGGTCCTGAAGCAACCAATACCTCGCGTTAGCATATTGTGGAAGTTTGGAGAGTAAGGTACTTTCTCCGGTGTCATCCTCGGCACCTGATAATGTTTCAATATTACAAGAACCGTCGCCAAAAGCCCTCGAGTTTCTTCGAAGTGGTAGACTAATATGGAGTCAAAGAATCCAATAAAAATAAGGTCCTGACTCTTTCATATTGAAAGCAGTAGCGTAACGTACACCCTCGCATCGTGGAGAGTGGGGAGCAAAGTCTGACTGACGTCAAGTACGTAGCCTTTGTAATATCTGACTAGGAGCCCAAAACTTGACTTTGCAGGGAGGCCCTTATATTCTTCGTAACGCCACTGACTGGAATAAATCATTTTTTGTTCCAATTTTCATGGTGGGTAGCGTGCCACCGATATTCCATAGCGATCAGTCCCAATTTTCTCTCTCTCGACCATTCTTACCCAACAAATACTTACCCTTCTCTTTTCTTCGTTTTCCGTCGAACCCGCTGTGTAGAGGGCGCACACACACACATTAAATCTGTCCTGGTTCAATGTTAACACTTGGGCGTGGTCTGTGGAATTTTAGAGGCCGCGGTAGGCTTAGTGGTCAAGGTAACGGACTCGTGGCTGGCGTGTCACGAGTTCAAGCCCAGTACCACTGAAGACCTGCCATGTAGAGGAGCGATGTACTTTAAATCTGTCGAGAGCTCAAACGTCCTCCCGTCGGTGTGTTGTGGTAGTTAGGAGAAGGGGTACCAGCTCAGATGTCGTCCTTGTCACTTGATCATGGTTCAAAACGATGAGGTCCGTCGTCAAAAGCCGTCATGTAGTTGAACAGTGCGACGTGGATTTTGGAAACTGTGGAATTTTGGAGAGTCATTTAGTCCTAGCTATGTTTATAAATCTGAGGTTACTCTAAATTGAGATGGAGAGTTTTAATAAATTCGCACGATCCCGAGATATATCCTAGTGACCAGCTTTTCTGTACATGGGATGGCGCAGTAATCGAGAGGTAATAGACACGATCTCGTAGTCGGCGTTGTCGAGTAACGGGTTCGACTCAAGATAGCAATGCAGCAAAAGATTCACCATATAGAAAGATTGATGCTCAAAGAATTCCAGTGGCGTGGTATGAAGGGTGCCAGCTCGGGTGTCATCCCCATCACTTGACCGTAGCTCAAAATTACAAGGTCCATCACGAATAGCCCTCGTGTTTCACGGTGCTACGAAATTTTGTCTTATGTTCGTGAGGTATAGCAGGGATGGCGAACCTTTTATGGGTCAACGTGCTATTTTTTTAATAAGTGTCTAATGACGTATAGACGTGCCATCAAATTGTTTTGACTTGTGATTATTGGGAAAATAGTAAAACTAAGTACCACGAATAACACACAACTCTATTTAATACGAAAAAATACAATTGGGCTGTATAGTTATGAATGTTTTAGTTATTTGTGTAGTTCAACTTAAAGTTACATTAGTGTGACGACTTCTGTTGTTGCAGATAAGATGACAAATAACTTGTATTAGAATTGTAAGATGTTACTTTTTGTAGAATACATGGTAATTTTGAGTCATCTGCCAAACGGTTTCATAGGTTTCATTCAGAATATTTAATTATTTTTGCTGTGGTTCACTTTTTTTGACAAGAGAGTTTGTGATTTGTTTTAAAATACCGTTTTACAGACGATGTTCTGCATACCATTATTCCAGAACATGAAACGCATACCGCTTGGTCGACTTTACTAATCATGCCGTGTTGCTCGGCCAACAAATTTGAAATTCTGTTACACTTACTAACTTGCACTTTGTGTTCTTTTGCTAAACTAGCCATGTTGAAAATCGTAAATATAACACAGGTAAACTTAAAAAGTTGTGTCAATGAAATTGACTGTGCTATGCGTAGACAAACTTTACATATCAATTGTAGTCTACAACGTAACTAAGACAAGACGATAACAAACGAGTGTGCTCCCCGATCACTCGCGTTTGTTCGAAATACTTTAGTGAATTTCGAAATTTTGTAAAATAAAATGTGCAAATCATTTTGATCACTGACGTGCCAAAAATATTATGCCGCGTGCCACTAATTAGCTATCCCTGGGGTATAAAGTCTTTATGAAATATGGTAGACGAGCCTCCAGAGAGGATGCCTTTTCTTTAAATACTACCTTTTGTCCTTATGATTCCATTCCGATTTTTCTTGCATTTATTGAATTCAGATTTTTTTTGTAAATAGGTGCACAATGCTATTAAGCATTTTTAAATTTAACACTTGTAATTTTATGAATAGTAAAATCTTTCACACTTCACCTTTTGTTAAATGCAATTTATCTCTAGTATTCATAATGCTACACAGTGGCGCACACAAGGGGTGTGTCCTAGGGGTCCGGACCCCCCAAAGCCCTTGATTTTTTTTCCCGATTGATTACAATTTTAAGTATATAATGCGGAAAATTTAATTAAATATTTGTTTTTAATGATTAATCTTATTAATACTAATTATTTATTCAATAATTAGTTTTTTAGTTTTTTGTTCCCAAAAATCGACAAAATCAAAAGGAGCATGATACAAGAATGGTGGAATTTCGACCCTGGATCCCCCGTTGGAAACTTCTGTGTGCGCTACTGATGCTACATATTTATATCCATTTGTGGTAGCTGTCGTTGAAAACGTTAGATTGTATTGATCAGTCAATGTGTGTGTGTGTGTTTGAGATAAGAATACTTTTGTCGGAATAAATACCTTGCTTAATAGAAGTGGTGACGACTGTTGTACAATCTCCTCTGCATCTATTGATAATGCGTATTATCCACTGATAATCTGCGTCATTTTCAGGCTGATTTGAAAAGCATCGGGGGAAACAACCAGATTCACCTTTTGGATGTAGATAACTTATGGTTTCAAAATATCACTTTGAGCACGTTGCAAAATATTTGATAAGACTGTCACGCCAAGGACACACTTTTTTTTTTTAATTAATTTAAAATGAATTTAAATAGGCTTTTTCTCGTGCGACATATATTATGTCATTGATCTTGGTTTTATTTTTGAAGTGCTATTTTTGGAAGCAAAGTTTCCATGAGAAGGTTTCGAAAACAAGTTCAAAATGTTTCCTCGTTTGACCTGTTAATGCAGTCTTTTAATAGAGCGAACTTTTTTGGTTAAAATTAAGCAACTTAATTTTAATCAATAAAACTTAAATTCTAGTGTTATGTAAAGGAGGGGGGGGGCGGCGGAGAGTATAAGAATATCTTTGAGGATTATTCACATTCTCTTGCGTCAAATGGCAAAATATTACTCGTGAAAATCTCGGGATGTAAGTTATTTGAGTTTTAATAAAATTCTCATTTTAATTTTAAATTGCTTTGAGATCCGAAAAATGAGCTTGAAACTGTAAAGTTTTTTTAATGGGGGAACTAAGCCCTTGAAAACATGGCAAGTTCACAAATGTGAGATTGGCCGCGGTAGCCTAGTGGTCAAGGTATCGGATCGTGGCTGGCGTGTCATGAGCTCGAGCCCAGTACCACTAAAGACCCGCCGTCCGTGTAGGGGATTAAATCTGCACGGCGGGCATATTAAATCTCTAGAGAGCTCAAACGTCCTCCGTTGGTGTGGTGTGGTAGTTAGGAGAGGTGTGTCGTCCTCGTCACTTGACCATGGTTCAAAATGACAAGGTCCGTCGCCAAAAACCCTCGTGTAGCTGAATAGTGCGACGTTAGTACTCACTATCTAGCAATGTGGCTGCAGTAGGCCAGTGGTCAAGGTAGCGGACTTGTGGCCGATGTGTCATGAGTTCGAGCCTAGTACCACTGAAGACCCACCGAGTAGCGATGTACGTTAAATCTGTCGAAAGCTCACACGTCCTCCCGTTGGTATTATGTGGAAGTTAGAAGGATCGGTGTCAGAGCTTGGGTGTCGTCCCCGTTACTTAAGCAAAGTTCAAAATTACTAGGTTGGCATTCGTTCTCGTGTTACTTAATAGTGCGGCATTAATAAACACTTAATAATCACTTGGTTACAAATTTATCAGTGGATATGTATGGGCGAGTCAGTGAATATTAACGTCGCACTGTTCAGCTACACGAGGGCTTTTTGGCGAAGGACCACGTAATTTTGTACCATGGTCAAGTGACATGGATGACACCTAAGCTGGCACCCCCTTTCCTGACTACTACACCACACCAACGAAAGGACGTTTGAGCTCTCGACAGATTTAACGTGCATCGCTGCCCTACACGGCGGGTCTTTAGTGGTACTGGACTCGAACTCGTGACAAGGCCAGCCATGATCCGATACCTTGACCACTCGGCTACCAAGGCCACGGATGTGTACGAGACTACTTCGGCAAATATGGTCACTTGTCAGTGGTGTAACGAAGAATATTAAGGCCCCCTGCAAAGTCGGGGTTTGGGGTCCCAAGCCGGATATTACAAAGGAAAGCAAAACCATAACATAACATAGGCTTTGGGCTCTCTAGAATCCTCGGGCCTCCCCGTGATTCTGGGGTGTACGTGACGCCACTGGCCTTTGTAGCGATAAAATGAACATGCAAATCGGTGATGTCTTTGTTGCCGATTGAGATCGAGGTTGCTTTGATTTTTTTAAGTGCGGCCCTAACCGTAAATAAACACTTGAGATAGGCTTCGCTCAGAGATGACAATTTGCTTTCTTGCTGGTCTATTGTAAATATCTTTCGTCTGACGCGCGCGCGTCAATTCAGCTGGAGCCAATTGTGCTTATTTTTGCTAATGGGGCGATGAGTTTAAGCACTGTTTATGTGAGCGTAGAGGCACTGGGGAGATTTTGCTTTTTCCTTCTCTCCAATTTGATTAGAAATAAGAGGCTTTGTTGTGTACATTTTAGTCAAATCACTCCACCTGTTTTTCTTTTCAAAAAATGTCTTCAAGGCCTTGATATCCATCGAAAAACTACTCCCTTCATTTCTCACGCAGAATAAATAACATAATTCTTACTGAAAAAATATTCCAGGTAATTCTCGAGTATTTTTCTTTCGCGTGCGCATGTCTGCACATTTCTGAATGACAATGCTACTGTCACGCTCAAGAATTTATTTTAATAACAGACCTTGTGTGTGGCTGTGCCTGATTTAACATTCATTTTACTCTTCACCGGCATAGCGCATTTTTTCGAAAACACGATTACTTGAAATTGAGTTATCCTACAAGCGAAAAATAAAGTCTACTTTCAATTCATAATGCTGCTGAATGAATTTTAATGAAGACGGTCGTAGATAAATAATTTGATTTAATGAACGCATTTGAATATTAGAATGGAATTTTAGAGGGTATCTGCCCTGATCAAGAGTGATAATGCTATTGCGTATTTAAAAGGTGTAATCAAATTTATATACTGATAATGCAAAATAAGTCAAAAGTTGCATTATCCTTTCGTTTAAATAAAATTTGAAAACACTTTTTTAGATAATCGAACTAAAAGTTGTAACTTAATCTTTTCGGCACGAAATCCGCAATTAATCGCCAAATCTGGAAATGGGATCTGAAATTAGTCGCCAGATTCGGGATGGGATCTGAAGATCGTTAATCCCTCATGATCCTGATCAGGACAATGGAACAAAATTATTAATTTGTATTGTCATCGATCCTGGACAAGTGAGCAAATTTCGAACTAATCTGACCTTTTAAAGTGGGTAAAAATTGAGTTCAAAGATTCCGTTACATACAAATGAAGTTTATAAAAAGGTGTTATAAATTAAATACCCGATTTAAGTTAAACGCAAGGTAAATTTAGAGTAAAGTTTCCTGTTTGTATTACGACCTATATATTGAGTACTTAGAAATGTGTTTTGTAAAAAGCCATACTTTTTTACGCTGGATACAATAATTTTTATTGATCTAGTGTTTTCTCGAGATTCCTCCAGGGGGCTGCGGTAGCCCAGTGGTTAAGGTATCGGACCATGGCAGGCATGTCATGAGTTCGAGCCCAATACCACTAAAGACCCGCCGTGTAGGGCAGCGATGCACGTTAAATCTGTCGAGAGCTGAAATGTCCTCCCGTTGGTGTGGTGTGGTAGTTAGGAGAGGGGATGCCAGCTCGGGTGTCGTCCATGTCACTTGACCATGGCTCAAAATGACAAGTTCAATCGCCAAAAGCCCTCGTGTAGCTGAAAAGTGCGACGTTAATATTCACTCGCTTACTCACTCCGTTGGCGTGATGAGGAAGCTTAGAGAGTGGGTGACTGCTCAGGTGTCATCTTCATCACTTGACCGTGGCTCAAAATTTTGAGGTCCGTGTGAGGACTATTGGCAACGAACCTCGTAATTTTGAAGTCAAATGAGTTTGACGCCTAATGACATTCCATACTTTCAAGCTACTATAACGTCAGGACTTTTAGGCAGGATAGATTTAATGAGCATAAGCCTCTCTACACGTCAGTTTCTCAATGGCATCACCCCTCAGGGGGTTCACCTTCTTTAGGTGGGTACGGGTGTCACAATCCCGAGGTACCCTAGTGATCTTTTCCTTTTCCCAAGGGGGTTTACTATCTTTGGTAAACACGGGTGTCACGACCCTGGGGTACCCCAGTGATCCTTCTCTATTTTCGACCCTTCATCTTGTCATCCAATTTCTTTTCCGGTCCAGACAACAGACCTATGAGTGTTTGGCGCAGTATAGCCAAAACTGGCTCTTGCGCAATAAGACACCAAACTCAACTCAACTCAACCTCAGTGGCATCAGGACTCGAACCCATGACTCGTGTCTGAACTCGTGACCTACGTGTCATGATTTAGTGCAACTGATATGTAAACGAACTGGTGATCCAAACTCAAGGTACTCGCATTGGGGAGGGAACTTTTGGAGAGGTGCCAGCCGAGGTGTTGTCCTCGTCACTTGACCGAGGTTCAAAATTATGTCCGTCGCTAATAGCCTTGTTGCTTTGTAGGGAGATGTTAATAAAACTCTCGTTAACGAACCCTTGACTCTGTAGAAGAACATGAATTGTTGCTCATTCCATCGATTGATTGAATATTAACGTCGCACTGTTCAGCTACACGAGGGCTTTTGGCGACGGACCACGTAATTTTGAACCATGGTCAAGTGACGTGGACGACACCTGAGCTGGCACCCCCTCTCCTAACTACTACACCAACGGGAGGACGTTTCAGCTCTCGACAGATTTAACGTGCATCGCTGCCCTACACGGCGGGTCTTTAGTGGTACTGGACTCGAACTCGTGACAAGGCAAGCCACCTCATTCCATCGAACTAGGCCTTAAAATCCTTGCGTCGTGGGGAATTTAGGAGAGCGTAGCTTTCGTCCTATCTAACCGAATTTCAAAATTACGGGGTTAATTTCCATATCTCATTCTGTTGCTGTAATGCTATACCTGTTAATATAAAACCCGAGTCCCCCATCTCTTAAAGAAGCCATCACCTATATTTAACTTTACCGTTGTCAGAAATTATAAAATTAATTGGCTATATCCTGTGTTACATTTCTCCCCAACCTTTTTATCAATGCGGGACCGGTCAACGTTTGATAATTTTACGCGGCCCGTTGAGGAAGAGGGGCATTGGGTTTTTATATTTTAGATTGTTTGATTTAATATTTTTAGTTTAATTGTATTTAAATATCTCTTCAAAAAATAAAATAGTCACACTAAATAAATTACACTTTAAAAAAAACTAAATACACGCTTTTATAGTTAATCGAACTAAGTTGTGTAACTTAATCTTTTAGTCGGCAAATCTGTAAATGAGATCTGAAATTAGTCACTAGATGCAAGATGGGATCTGAAAATGGGAAATCGTTAATCCTGATGATCCTGATCAGGACAATGGAACAAAATTATTAAATTGTATGTCATTGGTCCTGGAGAAGTGAGCAAAATTTAGAATTAATCTGAGCTTTTAATGTCGGTAAAAATTCAGTTTAAAGATTCCGCTACATACAAGTGAAGCTTATTAAAGGGTGTTAAAAATGAATATAGACATATACATGGTGATTAAACGTGGACAGAGTGGCCGATAGGATCGGTGAGCGACCTGGTAGATACCCGGTAGGCCGGAGCGATTTCGGACCGATCAAGAAACTCGTACGATCGAAACGACTCGGATGATTCGGCGAGACATCCCTGTGTGCTGTTATTTTTTTTTTTTATATGTTTACAGTTATTTATTATAATGTAATGAATGATAAGTTATATATATATAGTTACATTTCAGATGGGGGCCTTAGGGCCAGCATATTTTACCTGCCATGGTCGATTTATTTGGTCAATCCGCCGCTGAACATGGAATGTAAAGTGTTTTCCTTGGAAAGTCGCACAAACCAGAGATACGCCACAATAAATAACATGGAAATAATTTAATGTACCTTTGGGCGGCCCGGGATTTGGGGGACCTGTCTTATTGTATAACTTCGACTGGAAATATTAAACAAATTCCTACAGGTCAAAATATTATAATCAACTTATTTAAAAACAAATAACCTGGATATTTATTACCGACTTTAAAAGAATCGCCTTGAGTAATTAATATGTAAAAGTCACTTATATATAAATTTAAAAGACGGGACATATTTAATTCCTTTAGCCTAGAATAAAGCAGTAGCATACGGTGTGTGTGTACTTTTCGTGTCAACTGATAATTTTCTTTGTTTTTTTGGGATCGAATCGGTTCGATATCAAAAAGCCATGCTAGATAAGCTGAAATGGGATTTGCTCTTACTCCCTCCTTTCATACTGTAACAGTCGCACGCGCTTCCCGTGTGACCTTGAGACGGAACGTTTCCTCTTGTTGACGTGAGGTGACGTTCTGTGGGTTTCCATGAGTTAAAAGCCGGCGGAATGGCACAGCGTTATGAAAATGGGCTTTCCCCCATGAGTTGAAATCATTCACCGAAATTTTATCTTTAACAAGCAGCTGTTGGAAGCAAAATTAATTCTTTTATCACTAGTACAAAAAAAAATATTCGAAAATGTCGAGTAAGAACGCGATCCTCCCTCTGTAATATACTGTCGTTGTTAGTTTTTTTAAAAAAATTTCTTTGCTTTAATTTAATTTTAGATACATTAACAGACCACTATAAAGAGACGATTTAAGGCCCGAAATATGTTATCGGACATCACGAGTTCGAGCCCAGTACCACTAAAGACCCGCCGTGTAGGGCAGCGATGCACGTTAAATCTTTCGTGAGCTGAAACGTCCCCCCATGGTTGTGGTAGTTAGGAGAGAGGGGTGCTAGCTCAGGTGTCGTCCACGTCACTTGATCATGGTTCAAAATGACGTGGTCCGTCGCTAAACGCCCTCGTCTAGCTAAACAGTGCGACGTTAATATTCAATCAATCATGCTATCGGACAATTAAACTGATCAGTAATATTTTTTTGAGGATGTATACTCTTTAGAGAATCTGTTCTATCCATTAACAGTGGTCCAAGTAACGGACTCGTGGCTGACGAGTCATAAGTTCGAGCTTAGTACCGCTGAAGACCCACCGTGTTGAGGGGGCTGTGCACATTAAATATATCGATGCTCAAACGTCTTCAAATTGGTGTGGGAGGAGTTTGTTCCCATTGTTAGGAGTGGCGATGCCCGCTCTGGTGTTGTATTCCCAAAAGCCCTCGAGTAGTTGAATAGTGCGACGTTAATACTCATTCTGCCCATTAACAGGCGTGACGCAAGTTTGGAGAGAAGATGAAGCGGGAGCTCCTTGGGTGTCAACCTCGTCACTACTACCCTTCAGGACTTTATGTGAGTGCGGTATTTAAGATCTCGTGAGATAAGAGATCTTACCTTTTTCTCTTCAAACCACGATAGCCAAGTGGTATGATCATGTTTTTATTTTTTTGTCGAATCGCGGATTCAAGCCTAGTTAGGCCAGTTTTACTCGAGACAACTTCGTGCTAATCGATTAGTTTTCTGTCGCCTCTCCTCTAGTGTGACGAGGTGGCCGCGGTAGCCCACTGGTCAAGGTATCGGATCATGGCAGGCATGTCATGAGTTCGAGCCCAGTACCACTAAAGACCTGCCGTGTAGGGCAGCGATGCACGTTAAATCTTTCGTGGGCTGAAACGTCCCCCCGTGGTTGTGGTAGTTAGGAGAGGGGTTGCCAGCTCGGGTGTCGTTCACGTCACTTGACCATGATTCAAAATGACATGGTCCGTCGCCAAAAGCCCTCGTGTAGCTGAACAGTGCGACGTTAATATTCACTCACTCACTTAATCAACTCATTCACAAAATGTTGACTTTAAATGTACATCAGAATGAGGTTGATTCATGTGACGTCATAGTCACATGATAGTAAAAGCCACGTGATTCTAGCCAATCAATTCAAAAACTCATGTGACGTCATAGTCACACGATGAAAACTATCTTGTGTTTCCAACTAATCAGTTCACGCGCTCCGGTGTTGCCAAGTTTTGCTCTTGCAGAAACTTTCTCTTAAAAAGTACATATGTATACAAAATGCATTTTTAAAAGTATAAGCATAAAATAAGACTTTTTTTTTTAATTTAAAAACTTTTTGAAGAAATTTTTTTCCCTAACATTTAAACATCTTTAACCAAATATGAAATTTGAAATTTTGTCCGAGTTTTACAAATAGAACAAGTACAATTACAATAGTTTAATGTTTGTTTTGAATTCAATGGAAAACACGTGTTTGTTTTTATCATATGACTTCATGAATCAAACCCATTGAGTTTTTTTATTACTTGGCTCTCTAAATCAAAGTGAAGGCTGTTGGCGACGGATCTCGTAATTTCGAACTTCGGTAAAGAGACGAAAATGATCGGGATTGAGAATCCGCCTGAAATATCTCTGAATGGGCAGTGGACCAAAGCTCACCACAGCAAAACCGTATTCAGATCGGAGATTTAATGTTTTGAAATGACGATGTATTTATTAATTCTTATTTTCGACTTCTCCGACACTGCTCCAGTGGTTGTTCTCTTATTCCAAACTAAATTTACGGATGATTAGGTTTAAAGTTCTGCTTGGAATTTTTTTCTTTTTTCACTTAATTTATTTCGCTCGTTGATCGGTCTTTCGTTGAGAAGTTTGTGTTTTACCGGGGGAAATTTTCCTTTCCACGTGCCTACAATTAAGTCTCAAATATGTCAAAATAAAATAAAAGAATAAAAACACTTTGAACAACACGGTACCAGTTGTGTTATTGTGGTTGTAAAGCTAATGGCTAGAGTATTTTCATTCCTGATTATTGATTTTTTTTCTTAATTCTTTTTTCATAAATGAGGGATAAATATATTCGAATATTTTAAGTTCACCCGTCTTACAAAATTAAAAAATTTAAATCTCAATATTTCAAACCTGCCGTGCATCGGCTTCCGATGCACAAAATATATGCCGAGCCTCGAATGTGGAAGTTAGGAGAGGGGGTGCCAGCTCAGATGACATCCTCGTCATTTGACCATGGTTCAAAAGCCCTCGTATAGCTGAGTAGTGCGACGTTAATATTCACTCACTCGCAAAGACATAGCGAGGACTATTGGCGACGGACTCGTATTCTTGAACCTCGATAAAGTCACGAGGATGACATCAGAGTTTGCACTTCCTTCAAGGTACTTCTACACCACACCAACATGAGAACTTTGAGCAACGATTGATTTAATGTGCATCTTCTCATCAACACGGTTAGACCTCGGTGGCCACTCAAACTCCACAACGCCGGCCGTGAGTTCGTGACCAGGGCTACTAAGCTACTGTCTTGTTAAAATGAATCTTTAGAAATTAGATCTCGTTGTGGTTTTAAAAAAAAAAGTTGGAGAGTGTCTACAGCTTGTTGTTCTCCACTCCTATTGCGATATTAATTTAAATAAATGAAATGTAATTAAACCTTTTAGAAGAAGCTTGTTTCAAATTTGAATTTGCGTTTTTCTTACAACTGTCCCGAAATGTTTTCGGAACTTTTTTTTTGTGTGTGTGTGTATGAATTATTCCTACTCACACGAAAATGCTTCTTTTTCCCGAACCCAATGGCTTCAGATAGCCCTTTTAATGTATGTTTAAGGCTTTGGAAAATGATGCATCCTAAATTTCACGTGAAATGTGCAAAACAAACTATTTAAAATTAGAACTGGATATCTTTTATTTTTTATCGGTGCTAGCTGCACTTCAAATGATAAAAGCGATGCCATATCAGCAAATAACCGTGACATTGATATCCAAAGTTAATGATAAATATATATTCTAGTAGAAATGAAAGTGACCTTTATATTTAAGCGAGACCTTCGATGTTCCTGACTTTTGTTGTAAGCTAATTTGTTACATTTTCTGAGAACGGCACCGGCTCGGGTGTCGTCCCCGTCTCTTGATTTTAGTCTAAAATAGTGAGGTTTGTCATCAATTTAGTCCTCTTTTTCAAAAAAATCCTACTATTTTAGCTCACTCTCTATATATCTATATATTTATCTTGTTCAAATTTTCAATCGTTAATTAAATACATTTTAAAGCACTCAATTGATCTGAAGTTTTATATGCACGATTATTTTGGATGACAATACATTAATTTAATTATAATTAATAAAAATTGATTATAATTATATTAAAAAAATGACAGATACAGCCCCGTTAGCATCATTTTTGGCGATATGTGTCAACACTTTAAAAGGTTTTTTTTCTCACGTTTTAAAGCGCTCATTTGAGCTGAAATTTTCTATACGCGATTGTTTTGGGTGACAAAATGATATTTTAACTATAGTTAATTGACAACCTAATTATTTAAAGAATTACAGTTAGAGTCACGTCGGCTTCATTTTTTTAGCGACTTGGGTCAAAACTGTAAAAGATTTTTTTTTTCTCTCGTTTTCAGTTAATTTTAAAGTTTTATTCTCATTTTTGTTCATTAAATTATTCTAAAGATTTTATATTTTTCACCTTACAGTTTTTGTATTTATTCAAAGTAATTTTTTTTTATTCTCAAAGCACTATAGATTATTATTTTAAAGTCTAAATTTATTAATACTTAATGCAGTTCTGGACTAAGGCAAATCTGAAGCAAAGCTCACTCGCAAAGTCAAAAAGATAGGTGAAGTTTCCTTCGGGAAACGGGTACTCCGACGACCATTTTACGTAGACAGCATTCATTTGAACTGAAATTTTTTTATACACAATTTTTTTGGGTGACAATACGATACTTTAATAATAATTAATAAAAATTAATTTGCCACTTAACGTTGTGATTCTGTCCTATATATATACATATATTTATATTAATTGTATTTATCTGATAAAAAGTAACTAAAATAAAAAATTTTCTTTGTTGATCTAAGTAGGAATTGACTTAAAATGTTTTTATATTACTTGTTACTTATAGTGTGAAGTTAACCCCGTACCTGGTCATCAGAGTAAGTGCTGCTGTTAAAATATTGAATCAAAAAGAGAGATGGGTTTATTTTATAAAATTGCTAATTTTATTACCAATAGTTATTATACGGAGGGGATCTCTATATACAGGGCTATAAAGTTGGCTATTAGCTTGGTCGCAAGGCCAAGAAGCCGACGATTCTTCCGACCGTAAGTTTTTATGAATATCTATGAATTTTAGACTGTCAGAATTTCCACACTGAGACCTAAATACACTCCGATTTACTTCCTTTACTGAGAAAATATTTTTTAGTTGTCTTGATACTAGGGAAGTTCTGGAGTAGGTTCTGTAGGGTTGATCAATCAGCTTACCAGAAAACTTCATGCCTTTCTCATTCCAAAAAAATGACTGTTCTTCAGGAAGCATGGCATCGGACCATTACTCTAATGTCAGCACATGGTTGTAACATCAAATTATTGGCATTTTCACCCCTCGATAACTCGTTAACTTCGGCAAGGATGCCTAGGCCATGAGTCCAGAGAAATCTTGTGATTTTCTGAGGCCTTGGGCCCTCTGCGAAATTTGGCCCTACCTGAGATAAAAGTAGAAAGTATACAGCCTGCATTGTCAACTACTCGCCCAAACGGTAATTTGAAAACAAATGTGCACGACTCGCATTCTCAATAACCTAGCCACAAACCGGCTCGATGGATGTCCGTATTTTGACTAAATAAGTTGAATGATTGTTAAAAGTATTAGGCCTATAGGTTTAGACATGAACAGCAATCATCACATAATAATACAGTCTTGCCACTTTTGCCAATTGACATGCAATTTAAAATTCCCTGTTTTACAGAAAATATGTGCGGGAATAATGTTCGACCATTTAAAATTATCTTACTTAGACAGTCGAGAACGAAACGAGGCTCTGGGCCCGGGCTCACTTGGCCCATGCCTTAAAACGTCCCTGCTGGTGGACGTCACGCATTTGTTCTAATGGTGACCATGCCTGAAGGAACCCTATAATAAATCAGTTTTACAACTTTTGCCCCTTTTAGACTAAAACATGTAAAAAAACATTATCATCGCACATAAATAAATTCGTTGTGCGAACTTGTACACTCTTTCAGCCGGTGCATACGGAGATGCATGAGGTAATCTTAAATGTTTCATATTTTTCACTTGTTATACTCTGGCCTGGCCTCAAAATGTTCTAAACATCTTGAAATTCGAGAGTATGTTTTTGTTTTTCTCAAAAGTTAACAATTAGGCCAATGATCACTACTTTTTACGCATGGCGAGTATACTAGTCATGACGCTCAATCATGCATCTTTTTCATGACAAAAATAGTCGTCTCAATCACACATTTAACTGGTTAATATAACTCTCATTTAGATTTAAAGCGGGAAATAAAAGTTCCATTTGAGAGAAATTGACATAACGTTTTAGGAATTTGAGATGGTAGGATAGAGTCAAACTAGATTCATGAAACCAAATCGTGTAGGAAGTCCTATCGCTCCGCATTAGTATGAAGGTGCACAAACGAACTCAAAATTCCGTAACCACCGCAATGAATATAAATTCTGGATGTTTACATTGTAATATTATTCATTTTAACTCGGAGGAAGAGAGGAACTTGATAATGAATTTGAAACACGATTGTCGCGGAAATGGATCCCTCTCCCACCCCTCTTTTTGTCTGTCCTTCTAACTTATGCAGTTTAATTATCAACTTCCGATTATTTAAAGTGAGTCACCATTCGGATTGTGTACATTTCCTTGGTCAGAATCGAGGACACGCGTCTAATTATCTGCTAATGTATCGACATTCTTTCACTTTGCCGAAGAGGAATTGGCCGCGGTAGCCGAGTGGTATAGGTATCGGATCGTGGCTTGCATTGTCACGAGTTCGAGCCCAGTACCACTAAAGACCCGCCGTGTAGGGCAGCGATGTACGTTAAATCTGTCGAGAGCTGAAACGTCCTCCCGTTGGTGTGGTGTAGTTAGGAGAGGGGGTGCCAGCTTGTGTGTGTGGGTGTCGCCCACGTCACTTGACCATGGTTCAAAATGACGTGGTCCGTCGCCAAAGGCCCTCGTGTAGCCTGAACAGTGCTACGTTAATATTCAATCAATCAATTGCCAAAGAGGGAATTACTTAACCGTGAAACTTGTAACATCGTGGATGGGTTCACGTCTTGTGAAATTTCAGCTTGTAGTGTCATGGGTTTCTCAATGACTCTAAAGATGCTTTACTTTTTATTCAATCACAAACCAAAAAAAAGTAAATAAATTACACTTTGCACAAAATTTAGATAAAAATAATACATCTCCCGAGTTTTTAACACGTTAGAAAAAACAAATGGGCCAGGAGGGGGGGGGGGGGGCATCCATCACATCTGCCTTAAGTAGATATAAAATCTCCACACTTAGCTCGCTGGCGGAGCTTACCAACCTCTCTCTTCATGGTACAATCAGCGAATCCTCTTTAGTGTGGAACTCGCGCAATCACACAGTACCTCGGATTAATCTCGTTGCTACCTAGCGTTCTAAATGTTGTCAAGAATTCGTCACGAACTCCACTTGCGAGGAGTTCTGCGCATCAGAATTTTTCTCAAACTGATTTTTTGTAGCAATTTATGGCAAGTTTTTCCACGAAGAAATTCGCTGAATACAGTATGAAAGCTACGAACCTCAAGTTGCGAGTTCTTGACCAGATTCCAGTGGCTGCGGTTGCCTAGTGGTCACGGTAACGGACTCGAGTCATGAGTTCGTTCGAGCCTAGTACCGCAGATGATTCGCCGTGCAGAGGGGGCCGGTGCACGTCAAAAATGTTTAGGCTGAAATGTCCTTCCGTTGGACTAATTTCCACATAAGGAAGTTAGGAAAGGGGGTGCCAGCTCAGGTATCGTCCTCGTCACTTGACCATGGTTCAAAATTCCGAGGTCCGTCGCCAAAAGCCCTCGAGTAGCTGAATAGTGAGACGTTAATATTCACTCACTCGTACTGTTATTCTAATGTGATAACTAAATGAGTAGATAAGAACACCGCCGATATATATCGAAAGTATTCTCGAAAAAGCTCTTGATTTGTTTTGTATGATTCTTAATCCTTTTCAAGAAAGAAGTAAGCCATTTATGTTTATTTTTCTTTGTTTCTTACAGCGTTCTGAAAGTGGTTATGATCGGAGATGCATCCATCGGGAAGACTTGCTTGGTTGTCAGGTACATGGAAAGGGAATTCTACAATTCACAAAGCGTAAGATGTTTTCTTTCTTTTTTAAAGTCGCCACTGTAAAGGCTATTGTTTCAGTTACTCATAAAATGTCCCTGACCATTTCCCTCGTATCTTCTTTCGCCAATGAAGAACTTGATTTTTTTTCAAAAGTATGTTATAACAGCGAGATAAATGTCTCTTATAATTACTGGATTAAAATAAAAAAATGTTTTCAATGTAAATTCCTACTTTGGTCAACAGAGATATTTTATTTTAGTTAATTAAATTTAATTCATAAATGAACATTTGAAAAACTGTATTAACATCGAGTGTCAGCCACTATAAGTTTAAAAAAATATATTTGATCTTGAGTGAATGAATAAAAAGTATCAATATAAATGATCCTATCATGAATGTGAAAATTATCAATATAAAATGAATCTTATATTAAACATGCTTACAAAAGAACATTTAAATCATTCCTGAAAGAGAAAGTTCATCTGTTTTAGGATACCAAAAGTCCGTGTATCATAAAATTTTTTCCCATTGTCTATTATCTACCACATAATTTCAGTTGCCAATTATATTTAAGAAAGAAATTTTGGATCTTCCAAAAAATAAGTATTTGAAGCTAAGAAAAAAATTCGTTGGTGAAACCTACTGGCGCCATCTGTTGCAGCTAGATGTAGCTTCATCAAAAATAACGCAGAAAAAATTTAAATTAAAAAAAATAAAATTTAATTAATATTTTTGGAAAAAACTGTATTAACATCAAACGTCAGCCACTACAAGTTTAAAAAAATGTATTTGAACTTGAGTGGATGAATAAAAAATATTTTATTTATGATTGAAAATTTGAACGAGATATATAAATAAATATATATTGGAAGCGAGTGAATTAATAATAGGAATTGAATAATACAAAAATAAGCAATTCGTTCCATTCGATTGATGCAGGATAATTATTTGATACAGAAATGAAAATTCTCGAGAAGGAGATTTGAAATAAGAACTAAATTATTAAATTTCTCGGCAGTTGTGAGGCTTTCGTGTTTATCTTGAGAACCGTTTCTTCATCTAGCATTCTTATACTTCGTGGGTCAGAAGATTTTTCAAATTTCTGCGTAAAGCAGCTGACTTGTCAAATTATTCGCCGAGGTCGCCAATTTTGAAACCTTCGTCGGTCACCTTAACGGGCGCATAATTTTGAAGAAAACGGTCATAAAAGTGCCTTTTTTTTATTATTCAAGAAAATTATAGAAAACTAAGTGTGTGTACAATGTATGCATTTATTTTTAAATTTTGGATTAATTTTTTTTTATCTTGAAATACAAAAAAAAATTTTTAAGAAAAGCCAACATTTAGGGTTATCATGACTGAGTGTTGGCTCTTCTGCAAAGAGAAAAAATGAAAAACATGTGCTTTACACATTAAAGGAGAATTTTGTTACACTTATGCATGATGTAAATACACATTAGTAATTTTTTTCTTGTGAGATAAATTTCAAAGCATGAGATGCAAAGGGCAACAGGTCTATTATCACTGCTTTCGGATTTACTAACTTAGCTTTCAAAACAATCGGTTACTTCAGATCCATTTATACTTTAAGTAGAATCCGATTCCCTTTTTGATTAATTCCGTAATACACACACAATATTAAAAGATATATATATTTTATCACAACGGAATCCACGTGTATTCACGAAGAGCGGAACTAAGTAACCGAGTTAAGGTTACAAAAACATATCGTTAATATGTTTCATTGTGCTAATATCTCGTTTAAAATAAATATCTCTAAACACGTTACCAATAATCTGGTACTGCCATCTGGTGAGAAATAAACAGGATTCCGGGCATAAGAAAGAGATAATTTTAATCTTTTTAGTATGTTACCTTTGAATACTCCAACCCGGAAATATCACGGGCACGAGAAGTAGAGGGGGAATTTCGCCCCGTGATTTTGAAGGAAGCGAAAAGCAAAGGCCTTATCACACGTACACGTCTCGGGCAATTTTTCGTGCAATTTTTACCCGGTTGCCATAGCAATGGTTCCGAAAAACTTTTCCCCAGTGAGCTGAAAAAGTTGTTCCAAATAAGTTGCTTGAAGGCCAATGGGGTTCTTCGGTGCCCTATGTCAGACAGAATGGCGGTAAAGAACAGCTTCCGTCTCGTCAAATGCATAAGATATGGCGTATAATACATTCTATATATACATAAAAAAAAAAACGCCGCTCAAAGAACGATTGGCTTGATAGAGACCAAAATTGATGGGTAGAAAGATTATGTACAGAATACAAAATGATTAACATTTCAGAAAAATTGAATCATTTATTACATAGTTACAAAGTAACGAGCTCAATAAGGTATTAACCCCCTCCACACACCTATAGCCTGGTTGCAAGCTGCCACACGACGTGGCATAGAGTGATAAAGTACCCTGATGGTCTCCTGCGGAATTTCTTGCCAAATTTTCTCCAATTGTCGGGCCAGGTCATCAATATTCCCTGGTTAGATGCAGTCGCCTTCCCATCATATCCCAAACATGCTCGATTGGAGAGAGATTTGGTGATCTGTCTGGCCAAGGAAGTGTTCGAGAAGCTGTAAGACAGTTCATAGCAACACGTGCCGCATGTGGTCTGGCTTTATCTTGCTGAAAAATAAGACCAAGGTACTGCAACAGGAACGGTTACAAAACAGTTCTCAGAATGTCGTTGATGTACCGTTGTGCTGCAAGTGTGCTTCTAATGATGACCAAACTGGTCCAGCAGTCAAAAGAAATGGCACCCCAGACCATAACTTCTGGTTGAGGGCCTGTATGGCGTGCAAAAATAAAAGCAGGATCGGCACACTACCCTGGACGTCTCCAGATACGTCTTCGATGATCGTCAGGACACAGTTGGAAGCGGGATTCGTCGCTAAACACTATAGGCCCCCAGTCAGCATGATTCCAACCTGATCGAGCCAAGCACCAATGTAATCTGGCTCGACAGTTTGTAGGCGTGAGTGGCAGGTGGAGTAGCGGTCGGTACGAGCTTAAATTTCGCTCTATCAGCCATCTGTGAAAGGTCATGCTGGACACTCGTGTACGGGTCGCACGTCTGATGGTTGATAACGATGAATCGGGTGCTGTGACAGCTGATCTTGCAATTAATCTGTCTTCCTGATCTGCTGTGGCCCTAGGTTGACCACTACCATCATGACGCTGAAATCTGCCATTGTCTACCCATTCTTACCAGCATCATCTAATGATATCATCACTTCGACCCATATGACGAGTGATTCTCCGATTTCCCCAACGTGATGCGACCTCTTTCAAACTCTGACAGTTACTCGTAATGAGCTCGAATCCTGCGGCGAGGCATTTTTTCAGTTGTTGAAAGGTGTCCTAAATCGCAATGCAGCGGAAATTTTGACTATCAGACTGATAATCGCTTCTTATATACACCTGCTGAGCGCGCAGTTCCGATGCGCTGTAGCTCCCGCTATTCAATCATTCATTTATTCATTGAACACCAAATTTTAATCATTTGCATGTTCGGTACAAATGTCTTTGCAAACGAAATTTCATTACATTCGGGCAACTCCTTCTTGGTGCGTCGTTCTTTTGTTATAGAGTGTATTTTAATGTTGTATAATATTTTAAACAGAATGGTGCTCCATTTCTGTTTACGCCCATCAACAAAAGCGTGAACGAAAATAAAAGAAATGTGGATGTTCGTTTTCCGAAGCAGAAAAATCGGCGAGTAACTTTTCAATGTGGAGATAGAAGATGGCTGACGTCAGAGCATGTAGTTTTGTCTACTTCAACCCTTCTCCCTCAGTTGGGTAAAAAATTGTCCTAAACGGTTGCTCCAAATATTCAGGTGTGATAGGGCCCTAAGGGGTTAAGCACTATTGCCTGTTGCAGGCCAGGGTTGTCTCGCAAAGTCCTCTCTAACTGGCCCTGTCCAGCGCAAGAGAACAACAGAAACTGGAAAAAAGTCGTAATGGGTCTTCTTTCTCAGAGAAAGAAAAATAATCTTTTGGGTACACGAAATACAGAAGAATTCAAAAGTTCCCGGCCTGAGCCTATAACGTGAAGAACTTTGTAGTAGAGTGACTATAATAACGTTTCTGTATCGCTGCGTTCTTCCCCTTCTCAAAAAGTGATTTGTCCTAAACTAAGTTGTCTGTGGCTCGCCATGACATCTATCTTGTAAGCGGATGCCTTTAATAACCCGCAATTGAAAGAAATGACGGCTGTAGAGCAGAAAATGAATATCAAATTTTGTAGAGTACCACGGTGACTTCGAAATTTTGAAGCATATGTGCAGCAATGATACATATAGCGAAAGCAAGCTTTTGAGTGGCATCGACAAATCAGGGAAGGCAGGGAAAGTGTCGAAGATGAAGAACCCTCCGGACGTCAGCAAACTTCCCACACCACTGAAACCATTGAAAAGTTTTCTGCGGTGGTTCGTAAGAACAGTCTTCTAACAACGACGAGGTGAAAACGAAAACAATGGGTTTTTTTTTTTTACTAATCCTTATTCCCTTGATTTCACCCTCTTTGACTTCAGAGTATTTTCAGAACTGGCATTTCGCTTTCAGAGTAGTCTATTCCAATCTGTAGATGAAGTTAAAAGTGCATTGTGCAAGCTGAATTAAAGGGCTTGGCTAAAAATGGGTTTCGGAAATCTTTCGATGACCTTTACAAGCGATGGCAAAAGTGTGTTGTTGCTCAAGGATCTTATTTCAAAGGAGGATATGATTCAGCAACTTAACTGATAATATTTTTTAAGTTATAGACTTAGTCCGGGAACTTTTGAAGATTATGACGTAGATTCCTCTCTTCCCAATCAACTACCTGTCTTACTATCAATTTGCTTAAATTAATTCATGGATAGAATTGAATATTGTTAAATTACAACCAAAACTCAAAAAGCCGGATCGGGTCTTCTGATAAATTACCCACGATTTTAAGCGAGAATTTTAAAATAGATTTTTCAAAAGACAAATCAAAACCTTTAGTGGATTTTTTAAAATCAAAATTCAATTTAATTATATCAAATGAAGCACGAGGAAGTACGGAACAACACTTGACAGTTTTTTTTTATAGATTTAAATAAAATTTTGAATCTAACGGATTTATAACCTATTGTTTCCTTCTTAGATTACAATTAATTCCCAAATATGATCTTATATTTCGTACAAAAATATTACTTTATGAGTACAAACAAATGAATAAATAATTTAATAGGGGACAATACTAATATCCCCTTGATTATGTACCTAACTAATTCCTGAAATAACGTTACAAAATTTGAAGTTATCACTTCTATTGTGTGGTCATATAAGCCCACACGCTTTTTTAAACTAATTTTTTGTTTGATTATAACTGTAAACTTATAAAAAATAACAAAGAAAAAATAATAGACAATTTTAGGTTAAAATTAGGCATTTTTTGCACATCGAGGCAAACACTGTAAGATAAATTCTAATGCATAAGATAAAAAAAGCTCTTTGAATTTTATTCAGAAAGCCTTTACCTATACTTTGCTCTATCATCTTTGAATAAGTTCAATTTATTACAAAATTAGGGTTCAAAAAGTGCACAAAATGAAAATTTTTCAAAAGTTTGCATTTATCACAAAGAAAAACAATCACAAAAAAGAAAATATATTGTTTTTTTTTCTCTAGAGCACAGTATGCATACTATAATAAACAATGATGCTAAATTTCTTGCAATTATCTCGAGGAGTTTTTGAGATATGTTTGCCATGCGATAAAATATGGAAAAATCTGTTTCGGAGAAAAACTCATTTAAAGATTTAAAATCTAAATCTTAAGAAAATTATACAGCTAAAACAACCTAAAACCTCTTTATATCAAAAGAATAAACCTTTTATAAGCCCATATCAGTATTATATATTTGTTTCAAATCCTTTTTTTAATTTTGTTACCAATTTTATAGTCAAAAAAGCTTTTCTTAACGTCTAAATGCAAAGTTTTTTTAAATACAAATTAGAGATATAAAAAGCACACTAGAAAAACTTTATTACGTTAAAAAACAATATTTTTTGTATGGAAAAACAGGAATATATTTCCACTAAGTATCTTGGAGCTTAAGAAATATGTAACATAAAATATATTAATGTGTTATTTTGTCAGTAAATATTCCCGAAAATTTCTTTTAAAAAAAATATTGCTTATCACAAAGGTTATAAGAAATTATAATGAAAAGCATATAAAGAACAATTTTTAAAACCTCCATATGAATACACTGACTTCTTTTCATCCTTGGCAATTTTGTTTTCTATGCAGCTTTTTTTCCCGAGAAAATTTTCTATATTCTAAGGGGTGCCCCACAGAAGTTGAAATGCGTTCCAGATCAAATTTTACAAATCGATGCACAAGATCTTAGGAAGGGAAGTATTTGCATTTCTAATTATATATATAATGATAATAAACCTGTCACAATTATCACACCTGTATATCACAAATTAAAAGGAATTAACGCTAATAATGCACTTTAGCGAAGTGTTTCAAGTTTATTAATTGTATCTTTAAGTAAAATATTCCATAAAATGTTACTGAAAAAGGCTTTCTGGGTAAATTTCGAAACATTTATGAATAGATTTCAACTTTTTGTCACCAGCTGACTAAGTATTATTGGGATTAGCTTTGTGTCAAAATTCTCATTAATGCTAACACACCAATGAAGAAGCAAATTCCTTAGACCTCCCAGACCTTGCTTTAGGCATAATTAATATTTTGACTTTAAGAACAGAGTTTCTATCAAATATATAAAAAAAGTTAAATATGAAACAAAATATCAAGAAGCAAGGGCATAAGAAAAACGAAAAATGACAAATTTTACGAATTTATTTGTCAAATTTTACGAATTTATTTGTCAAATTTCACTTAAAACTAATAAATCATTTTTTAAAAAAATATCACCATGTCCCGTCATTACCTTACCTAAGTTAATATTTTTTTTTAAATAAATTCGATAAACACCAAAAAAAAGTGTAGAAAAAGTATTAAAATGCAAACACTTCCGGTTTCGATATCTAACTTCCGGTTCGTTTTTGCTGCTCTCTCTTGACATAAAAACTGTTATAACTTCGTAAATAATTGAAGAACAAACAAAAATAAGGTATTTTTAGAAAGCAGAAAATTCAACTGAATAAAATTTAAAGTAAAAGTAAAAAAAGTTGTCACTTTCATCAAATTTGACGTTTTTGCACTAGTCAGTATCCATTAAAATGGAGCCGAGGATATCCCAACTGATTCTGCTATTGTTTGAAGCCTGTTCTTGCGTACCGCTACAGAAACTTTTGCGATGTTTTCAGCGGTGCGGGAAGTCTGCGGATGCCCAGAGCATTTGCAGTCTTCGACACTTCTACCTTCTCTGAAACGTTGATGCTACTCAAAAGCTTGCATTCGCGATAACGTATCACAGACTTGCACCTACTTCGATTTTTCGGAAGTCTCCGTAGAGCACGTTTTTTCCCAAATGAACACACAAATTAATATCCATTATCCGCTCAACAAACTCAATTTCTTTCAATCGCCGACGACTAAATACTTCAGTCTACAAAATACAACGCCGTAGCGACCCACCAACCCCGTGATTTGGAGCAAACTTTTTTTTAGAAAATGGGAATACAATAACACAGAGAAATGTGTATGTTATTCTAATCACTTTACAGCAAAACATTTTCATGTTGTAGACGCAGTCCGGGAACTTTTGAATTCTACTTGTATAATGTCGATGTAATGAAAAATACAGTCATAAAAAAAATTTCATTTTTTTTAATTAAAAAATATTAACATATTCCAACTGTTTATCGGCAAAGATCTTACGAGATACCGCAACCTATTTGGTACCTCAGAACAATAACATTTTTTGGCGCAAATAGGCATTTGAAGTTTCATTCGATTTTTGGAGAATTTCAACAGAGATCGTCTATGTTCCTAACCTTTTTTTTATGGCCGCGGAAGCCTAGTGGTCATGGTATCGGATCGTGGCTGACACGTCACTTCAAGCCCAGTACCACTAAAGATCCGCCGTGTAGGGCAGCGATGCACGTTAAATCTGTCGAGAGCTCAAACATCCTCCCGTTGGTGTGGTGTGGTAGTTAGGAGAGGCAGGTGCTAGCTCAGGCGTTGTCCTCATCACTTGAACATGGTTCAAAATGACGAGGTCCGTCGCCATAAGCCCTCGTGTAGCTCAACAGGACGACGTTAATATTCACTCATTCATTCCCAACCTTTTTTGAACGGGCGCCCCCCTTTTCTAGTGAATATTTCGATACCGCCCCTCTCCCACTCCAGAGAAATAAGAGCGTACTTAATACATGGGGGAAAACACTAATTAAATATTTAAAAAAATATTCTATTACTAATAGAATGTATTTTTTTAATTTAGTTTTTTTTCTCAAAAGCCCCCACATATTTTTACTTGCAAATCTGAAATAGCAACTGCCATGAATATACAATTTTAAATGCATACAATCAACATAAGGTAACCAGTATTAAACTTTACTTTTGTTGGCACATAATCAGCGTGGTTTTCTTTAGTCTTTTTTTAGACTTAATTTGGTTAATTCACCCATGCCCTTCCATACCATCTCAAAACCCTCTTTTCTGGGGCTTTACTGCCCTCTGAAAGCCTCAAACCGCCCATGTTGAGAACCTATGGGTCTATGGTATGGTGTTAATTTTCTGAAGTAAATGTTTTATGAATCGCGCGCGGTTATGCAAAATATGTATTTGGAAATACTGCATAGAAATCTGTTCTTCGAATATGACCATGAATTAACAAGAGTCGTACATACCATAACGAACACCTGTCTCTTTGCATATCGTTAGACAGGTATTTATGCGTTGCGAAATAGTTCAACCACACGTTTGTAAAACGCAGATTTCTCCTCTGAATTAAATACATCATGCTTTAATAATTTAATGATACTTTTTAGAAAGATTATTGACGACTGTTGGATACTCTAGATCAGAGAAAATGTTGTTTTTTTTTCAACCCTGTTTGACGCAACTGTCAAGAGGGGAGAGCGTGTACTTATAATAATTTAAACATTTTTCATCAGTTTCGGACAAAATAGCAATATTAATGGTAGAAAAGGAATTATGTCAAAAAATTGAATACTAATTAACTTCTGGCCAACCATCCGGTATAGTGTTTTTAGTGGCGCTGACTGCGGTGCCGTAGGGCCTGGGTTCGAATCCCGGAGAAGGCATGGATTGTTCGTAAATGTATAGTGCTTTTGCTGCATGGGGTTACTCTAAATAGCCGATGGGACACAAGCCCTCTGGTGAGGTCGTTGGAAGGGGAAGCGAGTTGAGAGTCCTCGGATTACCCTCAGGGTGTTTTCTTTTAAAATTAAGGTGGAACCAAGCAAAATCGTACTGTCACCTGTATGATACTCAAAGCTACGGCTAACGACAGGCGTACTAGCCCCTGCCATGATGAATTTCGTGGGCCTTGATCTGATGTTACTGTCGATCAAATGGCATAAATAACAACAGTAACACTAATTAGCTGATAATTTTTCACATTACTGATGTCTTTTGAACATAATTAAGTTATCAAGAGAAAAAAAGACTAATTTTTTTTTTTTTTATCATATATGTGTAAAAGTCTGAATAAAAATGGCTTAAAAGAAATGGTTACCCTATTACTCAATGAATCCCAAACATTTGACGTAAAAAAAAAATCTGCTCCGACTGTTTCAAAGTTTTATTTTGCAATATTTTCTTCCAGTTCTAAAAGAATAAAAATAATTAGTACGGAAATCATGCTAAATAAAGTTTCCAAAGTACGTGATTTGTGCTGCATAAAGTATAAATGTTTGGTTTTCTCATGTTGAGAAATCCTTAAATTTAAAATTTCATGCAGTTCCTTCCAATAATTCAGGAAGTTTTTCAATTTTAAAATTACGATAAAGCAATGGCAAATTATTCAGGGTTGCATAATATTTAAAATTTTAACTATCGATACATGCCATTCGGTTATAAACAAGGGTACTACAATTCGTTGGCGCAAAAGTAGTTTAGTATATAGGTGCCTTGGTAGTCTTTTCCAGAATATTTTTTTAAACTAATTGTAGTATTCACACAAACTAAATTTGAACCATAATCTGTTTTAACCATTTTCTACCAAATTCTTTTTCGAATCTTAGTTCCCTCTGAACCATTAATATTAGTAACTACTATCATGATGTAATCAGCTGCGATAAAAAAAAAAATTACAAATATTGATAAAGGTTTTACCTTTTTGGAATTGCGCAATAAACACTGATAAATTCAAGAAAGTTTGCAGTAACGATACGAGGTAGGATTCAAAAGTTCCCGGATTGAGTCTATAACTTAAAAAAAAATATTACTATTTAAATTTGATGAAACACATCCTTCAAAAAAAGAACCTTGAGCAACAACACTTTTGCCATCGCTTGTAAAGGTTATCGAAACATTTCTGGAATCCATTTTCAGCCATGTCCTTTGATTCAGCCAGCGATGACCTTTTAATTCAGCACATTGGAATCGATGACCCTGCAAGCGACGTGCCAGTTTTAAAAATATTCTGAAGTCGCAGGGGGTGAAATCAGGAGAGTAAAGAGGATACGACAAAACAGTTTTTCTTTTCACTCTGTCATTATTTGATATAGTGGTTAGTGAAGCTGACTGCGGTGCCGTAGGGCCAGGGTTCAAATCTCGGAGAAAGCATGGATGTTTGTATTGTAATCCTTCAAGACTTTAAATTCCTTCTTTCCTTTGTAATGTGTTCTTCATGCTTACTTCTGTAAGCCCCCATGTGATACTTTGTGGTGCACGGGGTTTATAAATGTTCTCAGTAATAGATGCCCGTTCTTGCGTACCGCAGCGGAAACCTTTTCATTGTCTTCAGCGGTGCGGGAAGTCTGCGGACGTCCACAGCGTTCGTCGTCTTCGACACTTTCCCTGCCTTCCCTGAAATGTCGATGCCACTCAAAAACTTGCGTTCCCGATAAAGTATCGCTACCGTACACATGCTAAAATATTTCGCAAGTCTCCGAAATACTCTTTACCAAGCGAACACAAAATTTGATATTCATTCTCTGCTCAACAAACGCCATTTTTTTTTCAATATTTGGGTACTAAATGCATCCGCCAACAAAATACGACTCCGTGGCGATCCACCGACCCCGTGATTTGGGACAAAGCACTTTTAAAAACGGGAAGGATGCAGTAACACAGAAACGCTATCATAGTCGCTTACTGCAAAAATATTTCATGTTACATACTCAGTCCGGGAACTTTTGAATCCTACTACGTAAAACACGTAGTTTGTTGTTTGTTTTTTAAAAGTTGATAAATCGATCGAAATAATTGGATTAATTTTAAATGATTTCAGAATTTCTCGTTGAAAATTTTATTAAATTTAAAAGATTTTTTATATGTGTATATTATCCCTTTTGCAGACAATCGGCGCTTGTTTCGTTTTGAAGACATGGGGAAATCACGACATTGCCATCTGGGTAAGTAATTGGTATTAAGGACTAAATTTTGTTTACAGTCCCTGTGCTGTAATTTATCCATTTACTCAGATACAGTTTAGCGAATTTGATCCAAGTGTTTTCACGGTACATTATACATAAGCATAAATTTGGGTATTGGTGATTATCGTATCGAAAGGGGCGTATTTTTGTATGCCAGTATAGTTTTCTAAAAATGTAATTTTTTTGTATATATTTGAAAATGTAGAATGAACATAGTTTTATAAAGGTTAGGATCATTTACGTGCTACTTTTATGAAATTAGTTGTAAATGTAAATTGACAGATTACTGTATATATACACTGAAGTCAAAATTATCAACACATTATAGTGGATGGCAGTCTATTTTTGGGCATCTGAACTGATACACAGTCCTCAATCCCATATCTTAAGAGTCTTTGAAGTGGGGCTTGACTTTCGTGGAAATGCATAGTCATGTAGCATGTAGGCTATTGGCTGCGGCGGTGGAATCCGGGAGGCGGGGCTTAAGGGGATCTTCAAGACGTGGAAGGTTCATACATGGCTGAGAGCTATGTGGGTGCTCTCATTGGTTGGAGGTAGAAGTGAGTATAGCCTCTGGCTGGCTGCCCATGGGGATAAGTAAAATTTTAAAAAAGTGGAATACGCTTGTCCAGTGGGGTAAAAGATAGGAAAATAATAAAAGAAAAAAAAATTTAAAAAATTACTAGGGTGCAATAATTACATAATTATTGCGGGGATAAAGTACTTAAGGCGGGTTGTAGGAATCCAGTAGGATTCTTCTCGGCCTTTTGGTATTGTCATTGCAGTTATAAACATCTAAATTAATCATATTTGCATTGTTTGTGTAAACTGCAAGTTGAAGAAATTTATGGCTATTTTTTGAATGTGAGCTTTGAAACTATTGACTGTATAGAGATGCACTTTGTTATCTCTACTTAAATGTGAGTTTCGGGATATTAAGGGGAAAAGTTTAAACATGATTTTCCGGAACTTATCGCGGACGTGTATAGAATATGTTTCCAAAAATGAGAATAAAAAATAACGCCAAGATACTTGGTTTTCTGAGACCAAGGAATTTGCTTATTGTACATTATGAGCGGAGGTGGAGAAGTACGTTTTTTGGTAAAGATAACTGCACACGATTTTTCTACATTAATACTTATTTTCCATTTATCGTAGTAATTTTCTAGAAGTTTGAGGTGTTTGTTGAGGGAAAAAGTGACAGATTTTTTAGGTTTTTGTACGCGTGGTACTTAAGGCCGTATCATCCGCATAAAGATTAATATTAGTTAGTGAATAGCTGGGAATATGTCATTAATGTAAAGAGATTGAACAACAGGGGG
>BMAV01022540.1:560927-579786 GCA_019973955.1 Trichonephila inaurata madagascariensis
GCAGTTAAGGAAGTAATTATAAACCGTACAAATCATCAAGATAAGTGTTAATACAAGCCCATGGGGCACTGGTAGTTATCGATCTTGTTCTTAGTATTGTTAAATTAATAATAAAATGCATTGTGTACACAGTACAGATACTTTTTTAAGTGTATTATATCAGTGTAAATGTGTGTATTTTATTATGTCGAAAGTATTTTGTTTGCTTACTTTAAGTAAATAATTTTTTGAATAAACTTTCGTTTTCAACTTTTCAATATGCTCGCGCCCCCTTCGTAGTTATCACCCCCCTCAAGGGGGGGGGGGGGGCGCCCCACCGTTTGAGAAACCTTGCTCTATTACTATAATAAATCATTCATAATCTCAACTTAATTCTTTAATTAATCATTTTGTGTATAATTATATATTATACTTGTTTCTATAGGTTTCCAAAGAGGAAGGTATTGAACTAGCGAAGAAATCTAATCCCAACCTAGACTTCCAAAAACATGCTCTTCCTTATTTCGAGACATCAGCCAAGACAGGTTACAATGTAGATCAAATGTTTGAGTATATATTCGAATTCTTTTATCCTGGTGGTCTTTCTCCAACCACTGGTGAGGAGACGGTGAATGGCAACATTAGGCTCTGTGATACCTCGAAGCCCTTGAATACTCATTGTTGCTAACAATAAAATAAAAAAATCATACTTCATATTTAAGAAACAATTCTACATTTAAAGAATTAAAATAGGTCATTATGATATTAAGGCATTAAATGTTTTTAATATTTAAATTTTTTTTATCATTGCTGTAACACTTGAGCTCTTTAAAAAATTTATCCGTCAAAATTCTTTGAGCTTTTTTGACGCACTTTTAATCGAATAATTTATTTAATGTCCATTTGTTTTATCAATTTTTTAAATTGATGAAACTCAATGATTTGTTTTTTTAAACTGTGTTTAATATCCTTGGAAATTTTGTGTATGTTGCAAGTGGATCATGTATTGTATTTTTTCTTGTACTTTTTGAACCATTGTTATTTTGAACGAAATCAACTCATTGTTGAGCGAGGTACTGTGATATTTCATTTATTCACATGGGTATTTAATTTCCTATGTTTATTTTTAGAACTTATTTGTAATAAAAAAATTTTTTAATGTGTCCATAAGTTTCTTTTTTTTTTCCCCTTGAAAAGATGAATGTCTGTAATTTTCAACATATTAAAGTAGGTTTGTGGTGAAAAGTATATAACCTGAATTCCCATGCATTTTTATAAATATTTAACAAAGCATTAAAAAGGGATATTCATAGTAATGTGTAACAATTATTTCAGTTATTATGTTTTCATGCTCCTTCCAGTATTGTTTTTGGCATATGTCTGAAAACAAGTTCCATGATGGAGAGAAACTAAACAAAATTTGCAAATATATTAAGTATTGCTCTTTATATTGTTTGAAGTACATACTTGATATATTTTGCATGTATACAAGTGGTTTTTTTAACCTATTTGACAATTTTTAAATAGAACATGGAGTTGCAAATTCCAAAATAATTATCCTGATAGGTCGTGATAAGGAGCAGGTTGTACACCCTCCACCAGTGCCGGTTTATCCATTGGGCATCCAGGGCCCAGATAAGCTGGACTTAACCAGATTTTCTGTTATAAATTTTGATCCTCCACTGCCAAAGGGGCCTGTAAATATGCGCCCAAAATGAACTTAAATTGGCACTGCTCTCCACTACCATTTTCTGTTCAGAATCTTCACTAACTCATGTTTTTGAGACTTTCAGGAAAGTCTTTATATTTTGTTCTAGCTATAGCATTTAACTTTTTGAATAATGTTATGTAATTGAATTGAACAGTCCACACTTTATCATGCAAAACACCACTTTCTTGGGCCACCTGACTGTTTTACGAAGTCTTGCACAGTAAAACAAAAATCGATCAGATCTATTCATTAAAAAACTGATGTTAAAAAAAAACTTCTTTTAATAAAAAGTAGGTAATGTATTTTGGAATGGTTCACATCCCTGTATATATGAATTTCTGCCATTCATTGCCAAGGGCAACTTGGGAAAGCTCGAAAAATGTCATTATTGACTACTTCAAACTCTTTCAATATTTCTCCTTTTTAATATTTAAAAATCTCATTTGTGTGGTAGATAGAAAGTACAATCAGTCACAAAATGAAAGATTTAAGTCATTGCTGGAAATATATTTCGATGTTCAACCTCTTAACAAAATGTGGATTGATGATTTCAAATGCAGTAAGGCCCCTTGTGATCAACAGATAGGAGCTATCGAAGTAAATAGTAATTTATTTTGTAATAACGGATTCTTTTCTTATAGGGAAAAAACTAAAGTGCAGGGCGGGGTGTGGAACTTCCTTTTTTAAAAATGCAATAAAACATGCATGTTTCATTCGACTTTGTTATTTTCAGCCAACCACACAACATTGGATTTTTGAATTTACAGTTTTAAATATGTCTGTTAAATGTCGCCCTCCATTATCAATACATTGATGCAGTTGATTTCGAAAACTTTGAGCCATCTTTTCAAGTATTTTGACAGGGATATTGTCAATTTTGGCTCTGATGTTCCATAGGTCTTCCAGAAGCCCCTGGAGGGATCTTTGTAAACCTGGGACTTGAAATAAGCCCAAAAGTAATCAGGAGGGGATAAATCAGGTGAGCATGCAGGCCAATTAACATCTCCTCGCAGGGAGATCAATCATTGGGAGAAGGCTGCTGTTAAAACACCCATGGAAACCCTGGAGGTGTGGGCTGTGGCCCCATCTTGCTGTAATTACATGTTATCAAGATTACTTTCTTGGAGAGCAGGATAGAATTATTGGATCATTGTCTGAATTTGACACAAGAACATGTTCCACATTTCAGGTGTTCTAATGGTCTTCAGAGGTTCTTTCTTTGGAGACATTCCCCGTTGCTCGGAAGACATCCATCCACATTAAAGTACATTTCCAATCAGGAGGAATATCGAAGTGATGACGAAAGGCATGTTGCACTGCAACTACCGACTGACCATAAAAAAATATAAAAAATATGCCTCCACAGCAAAAGCGCTCTGTTGCCTTGATCACAACATGTTTGAGACGGGGAGAAACACAAATATTGCACTCCACCCCTCCCCTCCTTACAAACATAACTGCAACATGTTCAAAAAAGGAAGCTTCTGCACTCCACCCTGTAGTTTCAGAAAAAAATCCCAAATAACACAGATATAGAACATAGTAATTCAAATCTGTAATAACAATTTTGTATACAATGAAACACACAATTGTTGTCCAATTTTTGAATTTCATTATTGCTTCCTTGCATAGTCCTCCCAGTCTGGGAAGAGTCTTCTAAAGCTATCAATAATCCTAGACTTTTCTGGATTTTTTCCAGGTGCACTAATTTTTGTCATCAAGGTCACTCCCATTCAATTAACGTTACTGAAGAGTAAGTACTAGGTCAACAAATAATCTTATGGTACACTTTTGGCTAAGAAGTAAGCAATATTCTAAATTTCCATAACAATGTGTTAGGTGTTCATACTTAATTCTTTAGATTCCACTTCAGGTTCAGAAGCAAATTACTCAATTTACTTTAATAACAGTCAGAATTGCTTGTTAAATACTATTGCATGTTTCAAAGAACGGTAAATAGTTCATGATGAAATTAAGTTGACTACACTTTTGGTTCAACAACTTCATATTTGTAGTTGAAAATCAATTGTAATGAATCAAAAGGGTTCTTATTCAAACTAAATATTATTAAGATGTATAAAATGCGTTTCTTTTCATGCATAATATCTAGCCAATGTTTTTATATTTTTTTATCAATGAATGCATATATAAAGTAGGTTAATTTTTATTTAATTGGCTTTCCTAATTTTTCATAGCAAGTACAAGCTATGTCTGATTTTCAAGCAAATTATCAAACAGGGGTTGCTAAGTAAATCTGACTAGATGCAGTTTTCTATTGAATATTCCCTACTGTTCAATTAAAAAAAACTCTGGATGGTTACCATGAAGTCCACATTGATTGATTAGTCAAAAGGATGAGCATCCTTGTAACTCAAACAAACCAAAATGTTTTGAGATGATGCAAATTGCCCACAACTGCCTATGAAAAATATTTCCTTTTTGCATAAGTTTTAAACTGGTATCAAGCAATTTAAAAAGTTAATGAAAAATTGTTTAGAATAGGTTTTGAAATGTACTTAAGTTATTCAACCATTGTTCATTAATCTAACTGTAGCCATGAGCTCCATACAAGAGTTATGTTTGCATAGGCATGGTGCTATTATGAATGGTATGCCAAAGTTCAAAATTATGAAATTTGTCACCAGTAGCTCTCATGTTCCTTTATATAGTGACATTATTCAAGTGTGGAAGTTTTGAAAAAGAAGCCTTGACTTTTGTTATCTGTGTCTAATACAAAATCACTTAATCCTAATTTAAAATTCAGGTCTGCATTACAATTACATATTCATAATTAGAGCATCAAAAACTATTGCTTGAGTGTTTATAAACTTTAGTCTTTTTTTATACCAAGGACACAAGTTAAATTTAACAGGAGTTCTCTCTGAAAAATTTCAAGGCATGATATATAGTTTTGAAAACTGTTTAGGTGTTTACATTAGATTAAGGTTAGCAAAAACAAGATAAGTTATATATAACATATCGTGTTTGTGCATGCATTTAAATTGCTACATTAAATTAAAAATTCTTTCCAGTGTACCAAGTCATAAATTATAATTCAATATGTGAATCTAAATGTGCCATTTCTTTTATTACTTCAACTTGTGTATGTATCTAATAGTCCAGTAGTTTAATTAGATATACTATAGAATTGTAACAGTGACTTTATTTTGAAACGGTGTTTGAACATCTACAGTGATAAGTTTGATTTTTAGTTCTTAACTCCTAGTATCAGCAATGCTTAATTTTTGTGTTATCCATGAAGTTTCAAAATATACTCGAAATCAGTTATTAATGTCATATTTTGTAAGTAACTAGTTATTTTTATTTTTAGTAATATTTTTAAAAATATTCTCAATATATAAATCAGCTTTGGAACATAAAATTTACAGGATCTATGTAAAAGTAGCAAATGCAAAATAGATGTGTCCGAAAACTAAACAGTTTGTATGACTTGATTTTAGAAGGCATATTGAAATCATGGAAGAACTTGAAATATTAAGCTGCATCTAAGATAGAAATATTTTACTTGTTGTAAACTGCAATAAAATTTTACAATAATATTAGTGATTACACCAGTTCTTATTTAAGCAATGTAAAAACCTGAACTTGTGTTGAATTGTAGTTTTGACTATCATAGTTAACGAAAAAATTGGTTTTTACCATGTCCCATGCGAGATTGATAGTTTTTCTGTTGAAAGTGTTTTATTGAAAAAAGTAAGAACTTCTAGTGGTGATGAATTTTCAAAAAATATGAAACGCATCTCATTGACTAGGTGAAAAAGTAATATTTATTGACTGTGATTTGAAAAATAAACAGTTTCACAAAAACAACCCATAAGCAAAAGCAGCTTGTTACTTGGAGCTTAAACTTGGAACTCGGCAATGGCACATGAATGTCTTTTCAAATCACACTTGATGCTGCTTCATTTAACAACCTGGTGTTGATTCAAGAACCAGTTTAAAATCTGCAGGTTTTCAGCATAAAAAAACAGTTTAAATAAATAGGAATACCTTTTATAAGTTTTCAATAATTAAAAGAGAAAAATTGCCTGCATTAATCTTTTTAGAAAAATAATTCTCTTAAATGAAGAGTTGGTATGCTGAATAAAAATCAACACATTTCACTTTGGTTCCAGGTTTTAAATATTTTACCCAAATAATATTGTGAATCCTCCATTTTAAAAGGTTATATGCTAAACTATTAAAACTGCATTTATGTATTGAAACAAAATTTCCTTGCTACAAATAATGAACTGTACATTCAAATGATTAATAACCTAGGACGACACATTAATAACAAAGCATGCACTAAAACAATGTTAAAATCCTATCAATTCCTAAATTTATACAAAATATTTCAAATTTGATATTTTATAACAATACAATACTGATCGATTAAAATACTTCCAGTTGAATATAGATAAAAAAAATAGTTTACTCGGTAAAATATCACACAAAAAGGAAAAATATTTAAGATTTGTTTCGAAATTTGTTTTGAATGATTAAAAACACACTTTAATCTAATACATTAAAATCACATCTTAAAAACAATTAAATACTTCATCAAACTGCAAAATAAATTTACTTTTGCACTGAGACTCTTAAATAAGAAGTTTTAAAACTTGTTTAATTTTTAAAATACTAGTTTGCCTTAAAATTACTTTATTTTTATAATTCCTAAAAATGAGTAAACTTCACTTGTTTAAAGCTAAAATATCAATCATTACAAAAATACATCTCTTCTGCCTACATACTAACAAAAATGATTTAAAAGGGGAAAAAAAAAACTTCACATGAATTATCCACTTAATTGTTGATTTTGCTTTTTATACAAGACTGTACACAACGACTTTCAAAATAAAAGTTCTTCTGCCGTTGAACAAAACATTTAAACCAAACGTCAAGGCACATTCAACATCACAGATGATTCATATATAAGGAAAGAAAGAAAATAAAGTTTTGCAGTTGCTCACGAGGAAATAAATATCACCGCACAACTGCAAGGACTAGCTTAGCTGCAATTTAACTAGCCTTGGATACTAGTTTGAAGAGGAAAAAAATGTCCTGCAGTTCTTTGAATCAAATGGACACATTCACATTCTTAAAATAGTCCTAGTAAATAAAATAAATTCTTAAAAAAAATGAAAAGAAAAATCAGTTTCTTCGACGGTATCAAATTGTTTGAAATTCTCGTACACTGCTTAAATTCCTTCAAAAAATTAGAATTCAAATCTTTGAATATTATCACAAATGGGGGAAATAATTGACTATTTCTGTCCATATTATTTTCTTAAAACTTATGAAGCATTGTCCAGTAAAGTACTGGCTATCCATTCTTGAATGCTGGCTACACTGTTGTACACAGCGGGTTGCACCATGTCGCAGGGGTTTGGGAAGTTCAAGACTCCTTGTATTTCCCATTTGTTGTCATTCATGCAGAATAAGGGAGAACCAATGTCCATCTATTCCAGGTAAGGAAAAATAAATGTCAGATAAATTGAGCTATGATATCACATACAACTATTTTAGATGAAGAGTTATTCATATAATTGATTGCTTAATCATTTTAGATCATTTTTGCAATATATTAATAAAATAAATTGCAAGCTTTTTCAATCTAAAATATAAAGTACAATAGTCTTAATTAAATGTTATCTATTTACATAATTAATAGAGCTGCTTAGTATACAATTAGAATTAAATTTTTTGCTTAAAAATAGTTATCAAAGAAAATATGACAATTTTTTCAAAAGGTAAATTTTAGTTTGATTACAAAAATCTTGTACGTTTAGCAAAATTGAATACTTATTCCAATAGAGAAATATATGAAGAAAAAGTATTTTTTTGAAAGAGAAGAGTAGCCAGTGAATGAATTTTTTACTCACTTGGCAAGTGGGAAAGCTTTCATTGTTATAAGCGGCACATATCAAATTGTCTAATAACAGCCCATTATAATTAGTTGTACTGTTACATTCATCATGTGGAATTATATCAACAGGAACAGAAAAGAATCCTTTTCCTTGATCGTCACCTGCAGAAGAAGAATATTAAACAAATTACTGAAGATAACTATCATTCAATTAAGTATTACTAATCATTCAGAATATAAAATGCTCTCTTATTGAATTTTAAAGTCCTTATTTGTTATAAAAGAGTTTATACTTTTGTGAATCATGATGCAGAAAATTCTATACGAGAGAGAACTCTTTATACATTTTATTTAAACTGAAAACTTTTCTCTATAAAACAGTCATTGCATATCACTTACATGAATAAAACTGACAAAACTGTGGTAATATCACAGTAGACATTGAATTCATATGGTCACATTGAAAAAAAAAAAGTAACATTACAATAGGAACTGATCGTAATAAGCACTAACAAATATCTTAGTTTGGAAACAGATCTCAGTGATTTTGGCTTTAAAAAGGCAAACCCGTTATTTGTCCCGGATAATAAAATATTGTGAGGAAGTTTTTAATTGCTTTTTCTAGAGGAGTTTCAGCGTGGTTGCCAATCTCTGAAAGAAAAAACTGGACACTATTAACAGGGGAGATTTAAGGTTAAACCTGACAAAGATTGATACCAAATGTTGAAAATTTGTTATTGTAGTGCCAAATTCATCCCTCCCATTAAAATCATTTGTTTATTGTTTAGTTATTTTATGTATTAAATAACTTTCTAATTTAATTAACATGTGCTTTTTAAATTTTAAACATTGTACTTCATTACAATTAGAAATTTAATTCATTCAAAGTAGTAGTACCAGCTATCAAAAAGTCATTTAATTTGGTAAATTTGCAAAAATTCAATATTAATAAGGAAGGGGTCGATCCCAAACCAAAAAAACATGGCAAGGGGTCTATGAGACAAAAAAAGAGTTTGGGAACCTCTGATTTAAAGTAACGAATCACTGCAAACATTTTTCAAAAGGATTTTGAGTATTTTACTTATGTTTAGTTATTTCTGTGTGGGTGGGTGTATTTTCTTAAAATTTAAGCAAGATTAAATATAAACACTTTTTTACCTGAGGGATTCTTGCTCCAGCCAGTGGTATAACATTCTTGATCTAATTGAATATCGGTTTGTGATAAACAAACAGTTTGGGAATATTTACTGGTCTTAATTTCATCTTTTAGTTTCACTAAAGCAAAGTTGTGTTCTTGGAACAGCAGTGATGTGCTACTATTCAAGAATGGAATGATTTTTGAAACTAGATGACTCTGTTGTCCATCTATCAGAGATTCAGAATCATACAATCCTCCAATGTAGGACCATTTTTCTGGATCTAATTGACCATCTCTGTTGAAAAATATAAGAATTGAGTGGAAGGTAAAATAATTGCTTGATCATGAATGGAAGAGAAAATGAAAATGTACCAAGATGGAAAAATGTGTGCTTACTTAAATCATTCTCATCCCATAGTGATGCATGTTTAGTACAAATAATTAAAATATAATAAAGTCAGTTAAGCAAATTTGAACATATTAAATACATATAGCCACCAGAATTTACAGCACTCTCTCTATATATCTAATTTTTCACTATACACAACACAAAGTTTATTTCTCACTTTTAGAATGCATGATTCCTGTCCATTAAAATTTAAGAAAAATTTTTGAATCAATTTTTTTAACTATACAAAATAATACAATTAATATTATTACCAAAGTAATATTATTTAAAAATGCAATGGTTACCTGAAAGAAAGGCAATTTAAAGATGTAATCACAAACTGAGAAGAAATTAAACTGGCAGCACACATTTTTGTGTCTGAAATCATTTGCAAATAACCCAATGCAGGCCATTCAGTGTAGAATTTGGTTTCATTATGGGCACTGGAGTTTACTGGATGGTGCCACAAGCCACATGTAGCTGAAAAAAAGTAAAAGGAATGTGTTTAAGGATGTGCCAATGGAATAAATTTCAGAATCTTATATTAATCTTATATATTGCAGTACACAATCCTATAATGATAATTGTAGTGTGGACAATTATTTTAATATTCACAAAGTATTTTGCAGCACTACTTTTATAAGTTAAAAAAAAGTTTATATAATTTTATCATTAATATAAAGTTAATTTTCATCTTTTTTATTTTATTTCCAGAGAAAAGATTTTTTTTCTTATAAAATATAAAAACTTAGCCATTACTAGAGACATATGAAAATTAGAAAAATCAGATTTACAGAACAGTACCTCCAATGCTATAAGAACCATTCTTTCCATCTAACATCATCAGTTCATGTGTCAATGAACGAAAGTCTTTCCCTGAAATATTCTGATTAATGACATCACTTTCAATGTATGATTCTATCATTTTGCTAAGATCAGATAGTGGACTAAATGTTGTAGTTTCTGCTTTTAGCAGTGTTGTTTCTTTCTGGTCAAGTTCTGCAAAAGGAGTAGTATATGTTTCGGTAGCCTCACTGTTTAACATTGTACTTTCAGTTGCATTTTCAAATTCATTTCTGGGTGATACCAATGATGCAAAAATCTTATCACTGCGTGTTGTGGTATATTCACTTCTTGGTGATACAGTCTGCATTGTTGTTGTTTCATAATTGGTAAAATTCCTTACAGGAGATTCATATACAATTCCTGCTATACCAGGAATATCATCATCAAGTTTCCTACTTCGAGCTAAATATTCTTTTGAATTATTAATGTTTTCCAAGTTGCCCATATCTTCTATAGAATCCAATGGTTCAACAACAATACCATCTGAATCATTGAATGCTATAATGGCTAAATCTCCATCTGTTTCCACTTCTGTTTCAAACATGAGAGTTCCTGTTTCAGAAGCTGGTGTGGTTCCGTGAGGATTTGAGCTGGGTGTGGATATGTCCATCAGAGGAATTGGTTTTTCAGTCCCAAAAGTTGTTTCTGCTGATTGAAGAAAAGGTCTTACTGTTTCTTTAGTTTCAAAGGTAGAAGGTACTAATGTTTCTTCACTTAGTGGTGGAGTTTCGGTAGATTCACCTAATTCTTTCCTTTTAAAACTCAATTCAGTAGTTGAAATTTCTTTTGCCATAAAAGGAGTTTCAGTGTAACCTGCAGTCCCTGCTTCAGTTTCGGTTACTGTTTTTGCCAGAGTAGATTCAGAAAAGCTACCTTCAGTAGTATTCATGAAGAAAGGACTTTCACTGATTCCAGGAGTTTCTGACTCAAATCTTGCCGATTTCATTACTGGTTCTGTTGAAGTCTCTTGTAGTTTTAGTCCTGTAGTTTCTTTAAAGCCATAATTAGATTCATGGAATTCAGTTGGAATTTGAGTTGTTAAAGTTTCTTCTGCAACTGTCATGGATTCACCTTCCAGTATTGATGGTAAAGTTGTAAGAGTGAGCCTTTCTGGTGCTTTGAATAGTGTTTCATTAGTCATTGACATGATTGCCATTCTATTCATTGACAACACAGTTGAATTTGGAATATCAGACGTGGTTGAATTTTCTTCAGAGGGTGATGTTGTTGTTTCATATAAATCAACAGGTGTTGTTTCAGTAAAATCTGATGCTCCTGTTAATGTAGTCAACATAGATTCAGCTAGTGCTTCAGTTCTATTATCTAATATAAAAGTTCCAGTTACTGTAGTATCATATGCAGAGAATGTTTCGTTTGGTTGTTGCATCATCATTGCATCATGGGTCTTATTTGTTATTTCACTCATATTGAACATATTTCCAATTTCAGATTCTAAATCTGAAGCATTTTTCTTATCAAATTCTATTTCATCTGTCAATGTGAAATTTTCATCTGCAATTGTTGGTACTGCTGATCCATCTTGGTACACTCTAAATGCAAATGGCGACACAGTTGTTGTGTTACTCTCGAAATTTGTGGTATAGCTGAGTGTTGTAGTTTCGTTTAACAAACCAACATCTTTGGCATTTGTAATAGTGGTTTCGGAAGTGTCACCTTCCATCGTGGCATTCATGCTAGAAACTGTAGTGAAATTCTCTTCACCTCTCAATTCTTCGATTGCCTTTTCAGCAACAGTCGTTTCGGTTAGACCTTCTCCTGTAAGTCCAATATCCTGTTCTGTGGTGGTCTCTGTGAAATCAGTGATAGGAGTTGTATATTCTGTAGTTTCGTAAGTTGTTTCAGTTCCAGTAAATATAGGTGTACTTAATTCTGTAGTTGTTTCTGTTGTAGTGTAGAGTGTGGTTGTCTCTGGAATTGTTGGGCTTGGTGTAGTGGGTGGTACAATGACATAAACATTGCTATCATAAGAGATTTCATATTGCTTTTGACCTGTCACTTGATCAATGAACTTTCGCATGGCATAGAGGTTGGAAAACACTGCTGGATGCTTGCTATATACCTCACAGTATCTTTGATATGTCAGCATACCAGCTAAAAACCATTTATTGATTCCTGTCAAGCACATCAAGGGAGTTCCTTCATCGTTCTGAAAAGATTTAAACATAAGAAGCTTATAGAAAATGTGATATCTATTTAAGTAATTAATAAAAATATATTACATGAATGATAGATTTGAATAAATTATTAACTTTTGTATTTTTTGTCATCCATTTAATAACTGTAAAAATTTTTTTTAATAAGTTTAGTTTAATTTTACTTACATCACAAATTGTGTGTCCTTCACTGCTTTGGGTACAAAGCATTCTTTGGTTTATTTGATTATTGTAGTGTTCAACACTGTTACAATTCTTCCTGTCTATTATTTGAAGAGCTAAACTATTGATGGTCAAAGTTGTAGGTGGTGGAGCTGTAAGAAATATTAAATATATATATATAAATCAAGGATTGATTTATATTTTTAAAATTTTTTTTAGTAGATATAGCAGACAAAATAACACAGTTTAATTCCTTTTGATCAAGAATTGACAGAATAGAATCTTATTTAAATGTTAGGTATTATAAAGAAGTAGGACACTAATCTTTATATAGTTAAGAAGAATATAAGAAAATGATTTTTATTCTCTTTTATTCAGCATTGGTTGATTATGTTACATTCACTTAATAAATATATGTATTCAATAAAATGAAAAAAGTTTAAATATGAAATTATTTTTAGGTAAAATATTTCATAGTAAGCTAAACTTATTGCTGCAAACTTCGTTTTTTTTCCCAGACATTAAAAACATTACAACAAGAGTAATGTTATATGATGAAAGAGAAAAAAAAAATCCCCATACATTTTTTTAAATAAATATTTCAAACTTTAAAATTATATAAGGTCTTAATGATGCATATAATTAAATAAAAAAGCACATAACAAATACATACTTTTAAGAAAAAATGATTATATATTTGTGAGGAATAATGTGAAAAATATAAAGGGGATTTTAGTCCTTAAAAGAGTAATTTAGCAAGTAATAAATTACAAATAAAGAAATCATTCTAATACCTCTAGGTTTTTGTGTTCCAAGAACTCCAGAGAAACATGTAATTCCAGGAGGCACCTGTTCCTCTGGTGGACAAATAGCTCCTATCTTGTCACTCACAAAGACCAGGGCATGCTTTAAACGAATCAAAGCCACATCATAATCTCTCAAAACAAGAGATCTGAATTTGGAAGAATGTGGATGATTGATAATTCTCAGAACTTCATGGTTTTGAGCCATACCAGCTTCTACATCACGGCCAATGTTGGTTCTCACATACCAATCTGATCCATTATGAGGCTCCTTGCTGAAATAGAAGAAACATTCCATTTAGTACAAAGAGATTTAATGTATTATTTTATAAAGATTTCAAAGTTAATAAATTTCACTCATCTAAAAATATTTAATTTTTAATTCAAGTTAATTAAAAAGAAATTGAGTGAAAAAGAAGAAAAAAAAAGACTTCTTTAAAAATTTTTACTTGTTGCCGAAATAGTTAGCAAATGTTTTGATCAGATTATTAAAAAAAAGAAACAATATTATTTTAAGTTATAAATTTATTATATAACAATGTCTGCTAAAATTTCTACCAGAACTAGCTTTTGAATAATTTTGTATATGAATGACACAAAAAATCTATGTGGATGAAATAATTGTATAAACAATGTTAGAATAGAAAATTCTAAAAGCCTCTAAAGTAATCTTATAATACCATCATTAGACGAAAAAAGAACAAAATCTACACTGTATAAAATTTAAGAGCTTCATACTAACTAAACCTTAAGTTTGAGAAATAAGATATTGTATGAATATTTACATATTGGGGTGAGAATGATTATTTGATAATTTCTGTAAACTTTTTTTTTGAATATTTCAAGTAAATATGATACAATGTATTATTGGAAATCACACAAAATACTTAAAGGAACTAATTTTTAAATTTGAATAAGAGGGTTGTGTAAAAAATACCTGATGGAAAGTAAACATTCAGCAGATGTTATTAGCCAAATAGGAGTCAGAATTTCAGACAGACATCCTCTATTTGAATGGAAAGTTGAAGTATATCCAATGAAAGGCCACTGACTGGATGATGAAGATCCTCCTAAAACATCTCTCTTCCTGCGTCGATGGAGAAGACCAGAGTACTCGCCACAAGCTTTAAAAAAGAAATTATTTTACTATACTTGTCCATTATAAGTAAAATTTACCTTATTTTTCAAAGCCTGAGAGACATCTCAAATTTATAAGATGATCTTTAGGAAATAAATGTTTTGTTACTTTTGAAAAATTCGAAACACTCTAATTTTAGGTTGATTTTCTTTATGTAATGGTTCACAAGATAATACCTTTGTTTAAAAACTGCATAATGATTTGGGGTGTATTATCACCTTAGTTCTCTCTTAGAAAATTCTTCACTTTCAAATCAAAGGTTTAAATAAAATGCATAAAATGATACTTGATGATATATTTTTTAGATATTAAAATAGCTTTCAAAATCTTGTAAAATGCAAAATCTCCTGAATAATTTTTTCTTTTTAACTGAGCAAAAATTATTTGAAGAGTAAATAAATATTAATATTAACTCTTAACATAGCTCTGTTATATCTTAAATCAAAAAAATATTTTGTTTGCATTTCATCTTTTTTTTGAAACAAAAGAATATTAAAAAATAAATCCATCTCAGCATTTATGATTTATTAGAAACCGTGTTAGCAACATAATTAAATTACGATATATTAACAACAATTTGCCTGAAATATCCCAAATGGATCTTTTTATTTGTTTATTATTTAATACTATATTTTTCTGTCCAAATTTTTCTTCTAATTATTTTAAAGAGAATTCTAAGCATAGTGATTTAAATAGTTTCTATTTTCAATTCATAAATAGAATGAAATGTATTTTACCAAATTTCTGACATTCAACTGCAGCTGCTAGACTACTTGTACAACTTTCAACAAATGCAACTCGTTCTGTCCAAAGAGAACTATCAGTCAGATTATCTCTACGCATGGCCATCCATGTACCATTAAAGGAAACATGAACTTTGTCAGTTTTTAAAGCATGCCTATAAAAGAATTATATAATAATTCATTATAATTTTAAAAATAGTTTTTTGAAGAATAATTCAAAATACATAGATCAGGAACCTAATATTTTAGAATTAACCACATAAATTTTGTATAACTTTCTATATTTAAAAAAATTATAAAATTAAAATTATTAAAAATGTATAGGCATTAATGTTAGGCACTTGTTGGAAATCAGTTATATTTAAATCTATGTGAATTGAAAAAAATGAGCCATACACTTAACATTTTAAAGTTTTTTTTTTTTTAAATTCATGTATTTAAAGGAAAAAAACTGCTCAAATTACTTTCAGAAGAAAGTTCTCAGTTTTTAAACATAAACCTCTTTTTTAAAGAATTTTCCTTAAAAATCTCAGAACAGCAACAAAAAGATAAAAGCTCTTATAAAACATACAGCAGTCAATGCTCACCCAAAGCCAAGTTCCTGACATAAATAGTGCCCATCGTCAAGATTGAAATCTTCTGCACATAACAATGCCCATGTTCCAGAATAAGGCTCATATGTTGTAACAATGTGCTGGGAATCCACATTGACACATCCCATTTCATCATCAGCATCATGGCAATCTTGGTGACCATCACACCTACTAGAACTCTTGAGACATTTTCCATCATTGCACTGGAACTCATCACTCAGACAGGCTGTAAAAAAAAAGTAAAACAAATCAGTTTGTTTTCAGGTACAATTTCCAAATATACACCATAGAAAATGTCACTTAAAAATTGCTTTTGAGGAATGTGTGCAGAAAGAAAAGGAAATTACCAGATAATACTTCTTGTAATTAATACAATATTTTTTTTCCCTTAAAAAAAGGTTTCATCAAAAATTTTAGAGGAAATAAGAAATTATGTTCCAGAACAAAAAAAGTTGTATTCTTTATTGAAATATTTCAAGGTTAGATACACATATTAAATAAATGTATACTATTTGTTAGGGGGGGGGAGAACTTTAACTCAAAAAATTAAATCTGCATTAACAATAAATGTCATAAATCACATACTGCAATTTCCTTCATCCTCTTTGTCCTTACAATCATATTCCCCATCACATTTCAGAGACCAGGGAATACACAGTCCATCATTGCAGAAAAATCGTCCTCCAGATTCGCATGTAGTACGTTCCACTGACAAAAAAAAAACGAGTTTTATTCCTCTAAAGTTGTAAAGTGAATTATGTTATAATGTTATTATACTGAAAATTTCCTTCTTTTACCAGCTATAAAGATTTTGAATTTAAAACACATTACACAGGACTCTGAAACTGTGGTACATATACTCATGTGTAACACAAATAAGGGAGGGGGGGGGGAATACATAAGACAGGAATGGGGAATAGTAAAAGTAACATTTAGAAGCAAAACAAGGATATTCACAAGACAAAGGACATGGCTCTAATTGCTTATACGGAAACAATAAAAGGGATAAGACAAGATTTCACATAATGACAGAATAAGAGAAGTTTGAGAACCACTGAATTAGAAAATTTTAAAACCAGATTTTATAGACAAAGAAATAAATTCAAAGGTAAGGAATTTTCATGAAACATTTTTCCATTGTTGATGGAAAGTAAACAATTGAAAACATCTTCCATACCACAGCCAACTTCATCACTCCTGTCTTTGCAATCATATTTCAAATCACATATATCACTGGGCCTAATGCATTTGCTGTGGTCCAAACACATTACTTCATGCTTTGCACATTCAGTTGGAGCTGTAACAGATTAAAAAAAATACAAATAAGAGTTCCATTCAAAGTGAATTAAGATTTAAGACATGACTTGTGAATATAATTATATATACTTAGATTTTCCTCTTGAAAACACATTAAAGAAATACTGGATATTTTTTTAGTGATGCAATTAAAATAATTATTTATAGATAAATGCATTATAAATTTATTTTTTCTCATTTTATAATAGATTTTGTAGTGTTATATATAAATGCTGTCTACTACACACATGTTAGTGAGTAAAAAATTATTAAATTTCTATAGGGCATTCTATACAATTTTATAAACTGCAGATGTTAAAAACCTATTTCAAATTTACTCCAATTAAGAAAAGTAAACATGTCTTCTACACAATTTATTTTTTAAACTGATCAATATGTATATCAAACTAAGTATACATTAAGGCAACAGTAATTTATTTTTTAAAAATTGTAAATAAAATGATATTGTTAGCTTTTATTTTTGACAATTATTCTTCCTTCATTTAAAAAATACATACAGATGAAAGATTACACAAGATAAACACTTACCACAATTTTCTTCATCAGTGCCATTTTCGCAGTCCCAAATTCCATCACAATGAGCTTCAGCCATGATACACATGTTACTAGTATTGGAACATCTGAAGTTCAAGTGGCAAGAATCTTGACCTATGGGTATGAATATAAATATGGCACATTTAGAAAAATAAAACATTATATATATGTGTGTGTGTGTGTTAAAATGAAACGTTTTTTACTCAAAAATTAAAATCTCTACTTACATTCAAATTCATCTATTCCATCGGGACAGTCTTCTATTCCATCGCACATGAATGTATTATTGAGACAAATGTTTAAGGGTTCACAGATGAACTGGTCTAAAAAATATTTGGAAAACCATTTATTTATTCATTTTAATCTTTTATTAGTCTTTTAGCATAAATTATGAATCTTGAAAAGAAATTTTGTTATAAAAGTAAAATAACTTGCAATTTGTATAACATGTTTTAAAAAAAAAGATCTAACTGAGAAATAATTTTACACCTACATATATATACCATAAAATCCGGTGTATAACGCACACTTTGAACATAAAAAATATGATCGAAATTTACGGGTTGTGTTATATGCTGGGTATAAAAACGACAGCTTTAAAAATAAAAAGAGATGAACATAGAAAAAAATTAGACTTCTGCATAGATCAAAATACTGTTTATTTAAAAGAATGAGATTTCCTAACACACTTAAGGAGTTGTAGCTCCAGAAATATACTGTTTTTTTCTAAAACATGGAGTAATACTTTGAAAAAATGGCTTCATAACACAGGAGCCTTGTGCATGTACATTTTTTCAGGTTTCTTCATAAAATAGGGGTATGTATTATACAGCGAATATACCTAAGAATTAAAAGGTACAGCTTCAAAGTATGGGTGCAAAGTATATGGTGGTGTGCGGTATATGTCAGATTTTAAGGTAATTATCCTAAAATTTTCTCCCCAATGATATACGTAAAATATTTAAATTAACACTAAAAATTACATCAGAGGAAAATATTACATTTATATTGCCATGTTTCGCAAACATTTCACCGAACGAGTAGTCCAGTGGTAAAGCCGCCGCTAGTGGAACGGTTGGTCTCGGGTTCAAAACCTACCGATTGCTACCCACCAGTTCTTTTTAATTTGATTTAAATTGACTCTCTGGAATTTTACAGAGTTGCCGCGAATGCAAATTTATGATAGTTTAAGTACTTCTAGAATATTCTAGGTGTCACCACTGTATCGTATATAAGCTGCTTCCCTCGAGCTGGAGTTCAGTTTGTCTTGTGTATGATTAAGTATATCATGCTTGCTTTCAATAAATTCTCATTGCTTTATTCAACCATTGTATAGCTACCTGCTCTACTACAAGAATCTTCGTGTGGCCGTGGTAGCCGAGTAGTATAGGTATCGAATCGTGGCATGCCTTGTCACGAGTTCGAGCCCAGTACCACTAAAAGACCCGCCGTGTAGGGCAGCGA
>BMAV01022540.1:580186-592224 GCA_019973955.1 Trichonephila inaurata madagascariensis
CCAACACTTGCATTTGTTGTGGTTTCATTGATCAAACCATCAAATCCTGTAGTAGTAAAATTGCCATTTTCATCTTCAAAAGTATAATTACCATCTGTAGAATTGAAATTATCAGTTGACAAAACACCCACTTCACTGGTAGAGTTTTCTTCAGATTTATTCATGCTGTTTGTCAAATTGAAATCTAAAGGAGAAGTTTCAGAGGTTGAATTTTCATTCATATAAGGTGCTAAAGTGGTGCTTTCTTCTGCGTCAAAGGGAAAATCCGTGTCACTATGAAACATAGAAATTGTTGTCTCTATTTCCAAATCTGTAGAATTCATATCCCTTGTTGAAGTATTTCCACTGTCTTCATCAAAAGTTGTACCTGTGACTGATATTGAATCATTAGAATTCAGTGCAGTAACAGTCTCATTCAATTGTGAATTAAATTCAGTATGAGAGAAAGATGATTCAGTGGAAGTCATTACATTTTTTTCTGTAGTATAATTTTTGTCTGAAGCTAATGTATCATCAATAATTTCTATTGATGGTTCAGTTCTTAGATCAAAATCAGTAGTCGAAGTATTTGGCAGATTAGCAAGATCTGAAATTGTAGTGGTAATTTCCACTCCATCTGCTGATGATGATTTAGTTTCTGTTTCAAAATTGTCAGTTGGCAATGGGGTCATTATAGTAGTTCCTGAATCTATATCTTTGACTGTAGCTGCCAATTCTTCATTAGGATTCATTGTAGTTTGAAAACTGGTAGTATTCGAAACAAAATCAATGGTAGATTTGGATGTCAGTTCAGAACTTGATTCAGGTTCTTTGGTTGTCATAAATACTTCCTTAATTGATGTAATGGTGGTAGTGTCAATTTCTGTGTCCAAGAGGTAGGTGGATTGGTCAATTAAAGTACTAGAGGTTGTTGTCTGAGACATATTTGTAATGTCAGGAGTCACTGTTGCTACTTCTGTTAAATTATCAGAATTTATAATTTCACGAACAGTAGGCACATTTGTGGTTTCTGGATAATGTGTTGAATTCTCATATAAATTTATTGATGTGGTGATATCTGAGAAATTTTCTTTTACTGTAAAGGGAAAATCAGTTTCATGCATGTTAAAAAACTTAGTTTCAGTTTCAATCTTACTTTCCAATGGTCTTACTGTAGTCGTTTGATCAGTTTGAAAAATATGGGTGGTTGTATCCAAGCTTTCTAGTTTTGTTGTTGGAACTGGTGTGACAGTAAAAATATTATGAACAGTTGATGTTTCTGTAGTAGTTATTTCAGTTTTATGAGGTCCTACGTTAATCATGGTGGTCTCATCATCAGTATGTTCTACATTACTTTCTGTGTTTGGAAATTCTGTTAGAGGAATTTCTGTATTTCCTATTTCAGAGGTAATGGCAAAATTCCCTTGGGTTGTGATTTCTGGCTCATAGGCTGTAGTTGTAGTTCCTTCACCCACAGGAAAATTTATATTGGTGTCATTATCATAAAATGCTGCAGAGTCTGTTAATGTGGTAAAACTACCATTTTCAGTGATTCCAGATGAAAAATTAGATATAGGTTCATTTGAAGTAGGAGGAAGTGTTGTAATTTCTTCAATGGATTCTAAAGTAGATTCAGTGGTAAAACTGGTTTCAGCTTCCATTACCGTGGTTTCTGCAGGATTCAAATAACCATCTTTGGTATAATGTTGAGAGTTATCCCAAATGGTAGTCTCTTCAGATAAATTTGTCAAGCCTACATTTAAAGTAGTCATTTTCTCCAAAAATTTGTTTCCTGTAGGTGAGGTTTCAGGAACAGTAGAATTAAATGTAGTAGTTACTTCAGTTGATGATAAATTTTGTGAAGTAGGTTGAAAATCATCAGAGTAAGGGTTTGTTTCAGTATGTGTTTCTGCTTCAGTCATGTCAGTTTTTAAAGTGCCATGGTCCTCTACATAAAAAGTATAATCATCAAAACCTGTGAAGTTATCCGATGATCTTACATTAGGTGTTCGATTGAAATATGGAGTGAAGAAAGGAGTTGTTGGATGAACATTGAGACTTTCTGTAGTATTTAACTTTTCAGCTGTTTGATTGGAAATCAGAATTGAAGACACAGTTGGTTTAGTCTGAATGCTTTCTTCAGTAAATGGTGTTGTTTCATAATCAAGGTTCTTTACAGTTGTAAAATCTGTTTTCAATTCCCAAGTTTCATCCTTCAATGTAGTAAAATCTGTTTGGTCTTCTGTTAATGTACCTTCTCTTTTAATGCTTGGACTTGTAACTTGTGGGGTGATTGTAGTGTCTTCTTGTGTTTTGAATGGACTCTCTGTAGTTGTCTCAGCACCTTGTTCACCCGATATTTCTTTATTAAAAGTTGCTGGGTAAGTTACACCTGAAGAATAAGTTGATGGATTATAGCTTGTTGGATAATATGATGATGGCTGATAATAATTTGGGTTGTAATTTTGAGTATTATAAGTGGATGAACTGTAGCCAGTAGGATTATAAGTTGATGGGTTATAAGTACCCGGGTAATAAGTAGAAGGATAGTATGTTTGTGGATTATAAGCAGATGGATTGTAGGTAGTTGGGTAATAAGATGAAGGATTATATGCTGTTGGATTATTAGTCTGAGGATTGTAAGATGATGGATAAGTGGTGGGACTATAGGCAGCTGAATAGTAAGTGGATGGATTATAAGCTGATGGACTACTATAAGTAGGATTATAACTTGATGGATTACTAGTAGGATAAGATGTTCCTGGATAAGTTGAATCTTGCACTGTTTCTGTTGTGTCTGTTTCACTAAATATTTTCTCGGTGGTTACAATTTCCTCAGGATATTCAGTAGTATGCTCAACCTTTGATTCAAAAGTATACAATTCAGTGGTAGGAGGGGCTATGTGAAATTTCAGAGTTGAATCATTTTGTTCTCTTTCATAAGGAGTTTCAGCAACACTTTCTTCCAAAGACCTAGCCCTTCCAGTAGACGTCAACACAGATGCCCGAGTAGAAACAGGCGTTCTTTCAGTGGTGAAAGTAGATTCATTTATCTCTAATTCTGGAACTTGTGGTTTTGTAGTAGTTGTAAGTTCTTCAAGCTCTGTGGAAGGATTAGGAGTGATTGTTTCAAATTCTGATGCTACTGTAGCTTCTGTATTTTCAATAGTGGTTGTAGCGATAGTAGTCTCATCCATTAAAGGAACATAAATGTTTCCAGCATCTTTTACTACATCAAAGTTGGCCTGTGTATGGGTTTCTGGAGAAGACAGCTCATCTACACCTGGGCGAGAAGTTGTATATAAGGTCTGTGGCATTTCTGTAAAAGTTGTCAATTCTGCAGTTTTGGGATAAGATCTTTCTGTAGTAGTTGAGCGTTCATTTAATGGACTGGACTGTGTAGTGGTAGGTTCATTCCCTGGAATGATTGGAAATGGATATTGCTGTGAATTAACTGTAGTGGATTGTTCAGTAGTTGGAACTATTGTAGTACTAAAATATGATGATTCTTGGGATGAAGATGAAAGGGTTTCTGGAGTGGTAGTAGAACCTGTAAATATAAAAAAACAATTGTAAATTTCTTTAAAACATAGCAATGCCAATAAATATTGAGTATCAAATATATAGAATCAGTATTAAAAAGGAAAAAGAAAAATTCACCTAACAAAGGATATAACTATTAAAGCTTTTTAAAATTAACACAATTTAATGAATGTTGAAACTTTAAGACTGGAATAATAATTATGATATGATGAGAAAAGTGAACATGCGCGAGATCATTAAATGATCACATATTGTCGAAGGAAATCTAAACTATATTTATCAATAAAACACCATCATAATTAGGAATCGATAATTGTGTAAGTATTAAACATTACAAAAAAAAAAATAATCACATTAAAAATGTTATTTAATATATTAAAGTACATTAATTCAGCAAATGCAACTATTTTATTGATAATAAAAGGTTCATTGAATAGTTATATAAAAAATATCATCAAATGCATCTTAAATTATTTAAGTAAATTATTAAGCAAATTAAATAAAGTAATTTAAATTATTTACTCAACTATTAAAATTTTCATGTGAGGAAGATTGCCATTAAAAGGAATAATTTAATTGAAATAATGATATATGGCAGTTGTTAGAAAGAAAAGTACATTAATTGATGCACCTCTGAGGAAATAATGACTAAAACTTTAGGTCTGCTTTCTGCCTGACAACCAAATGTTTTTAAAATTATTCAACATGTATATTCAAAGTGCTTTCCAATGTGTATGATATGGAATTTTATTTCAAATAACGTCAAAGATTGTGACAAATAAATAAATAAATATCCATTTTTAATTTCATTTGTTATTGAAATGAAAAAAATTTTTTTATTGAAAATTAAAACACTACTGGGTAGAGTTAGAGACCAGCAAGAATGCTTCCCTAATTTCACATAAGAAACTTCATGGCTAACTTCAATAAATGTTATTGAAAATTTTTAACCACTGAAATGATTGAGGGAAGGCTTTTGAGATCTCTTCAAACACAAACTTTTAAAGATCATCAAAAAATGCATAAGTCTGCCTGTTAATGAAGCTTAATTCAAGGGTAATTAACAATTTTTTAAAAAATCATAAGCTATTTATATATGAATAAATTACAATCCTTATAAGATGCATTTTAAATTTTTACCAAATAATAACATTCAAAAAATATTGTTATAATCTTACTGATTTCTGGAATAAAGGCACATGTTTTTCCATCAGCTAACAAATGCATGCGTTGTGAGCAAGTACAGGTTTTGGATAGAGTATCATAATTCCATGAGCAAGCATACGAACAACCTCCTTTCTGGATTTTGCATTCATCAAATACATCTGAGTAGAAAAATCACAATGAGATATATTAAATTTTAAGTACTAGTTTGCATTCATCACTTTGTAAAAAAATAACTAATTCAATAAAACTGATTAATTGTGATACAGATTAGACAATTTATTATATTGTAAAAAGTATGCAAGAGAAATAATTACCGATAAAATTAATACTATTAATATCAACAGTGAAAAAGTTGTAAAAGGAATTATTCTTCTGCTTTAAATCAGCTGTCAATATTTCAATGGCTTTATCTGAGCTAATGACTCCCTTGTCAGAATTCCATATCACAACAAATTTTACTCTTATGCTGCCAGGTCTGAAAAAAAAAAACATTAATGGTATTAAAATGACATTTATACCAAACATTTTGTTAAATTAAATCCATCCTTATTCTTAATTAATGTAAAAGCTATATGAATGATTAAAAGGTAGTTTTGTGTTTGTTTTAAAAAAAAAAAAAAAGAACTAAGATGTTGTCTGAAGAAAATGCCATTAGATTAAATGATTGCTCTCTCTAGTCAGAAAATAGTTTTATCAAATCAAAATTATTCACTTTAGAAAAATTAAATTGGTCTCAAATTAAAAATATCCATGAAGTTAGTTTGTGCATATATTATAAATATATAAAATTTTATCCCTTTTAAAGAATTAGTGCTTTGATTTCATAATTTTAATGAAGCAGACAAAGATACTATTCCAACTTTTAGTAGTAACAAAGTAGATCTTTAAGAAACACTACTAATGCTAGATATTATATGTTAGACTAATGCCGCTGCTGTACGCCACTGTCTAAATTTTATAATTTTAAAGACAGAAAAAAATCCAGTGGATTAAAAGAGCTTAAAATTACAACTTATTGCCATATTTTTTAAAAATATTACAAAAAAATTATTTATGAAATATTACTGGAATTGATTTTATGAGTGTAGAATATCATTGTTAAATGGAAACTTAATGAAATAGATGAATAGAACAAAGTGGAATGCAATATTATTGCAAAACTTAAAATTTTGTTCTAGATAAAAAAAATGTGGTCCTCAAAATGGATATTCCAGACAAAACATTATGCAGATTTTTTTAAGTACACATTATTATTACAATTATGAACTTGAAATTAAAATATATAAATGAATGCATATCCATAATTGGTGAATAAAAGTTTAAAAATAGATATTAAGTTGAATTACTTTACAACTACAAAACAATGAAACAGGAAATAGTATCAATGCTTTAGAAAAAAAAAATTCTTTTATGTAAGAAAAGATACTTACTTAAAACTTAGGATCTTAATTGTGTCAAATTGGGCTCTATTTTCTCTAAAAATTCTACGGAGCTTTATGAAAAAAATAAAAATTATTATTCATTTTGATTATTTTGAGTTTTTAATTGAATCAGAATAAAATCTAGGCAAGAAAAAATTCTGCCAATGCTATTTTTTTAAAGACTTACCTCTGTTTCTAAATTATTTGCTAAAACCATGTACCCTCGGGATGTATTGTCATTCAAATCATAGGTGAAGTTTTCATCAATTATTGTAAATTCTCCAACTAAAGCATTTGGCACTGCAAAGGAAGCAGTAAAAATGAATCTTAGACTTTGATAAAAAAATCAATACTGTCTGTCAAACTTTTTTCCCAAATGGTTCTCAGACTGTTTTAAAAAATAATCAGTGGTTCTCAAACTTTTTTAATGCAACTTACTTAAGTGAGTATTAGTGAATTGTCTAACTTCAATAACTTTTATATTATTTCAGCTAACTATTATCCTTATATGAAAATTTTAAAAAACATGAAAAAAATCTGTATAAAAGGAAATTATACAAACTGCAGAAATATCAAGAAAATATTTTGAAGGGGGGAAAATATTTTGTTAATTATTTTTTATTTAGCTTTTATTATTCTCCTGCTTTGAGCTTTTATTTTATATTTTGATATTATATATACACATATCAGAATCCTAGATATAGAAAGAATTGAACTTTTCCACAAACATAAGGTTATTTTCAATTTGTGGAAAAAATATTAAATCATTATCCGAACAGTACCATTAGATTTAAAATAATTCTTAACTACATAGGAATCACAATTAATTATTTACAAAAAAAAAAAAAAAACAGGTCATAATGAATTGTGGTTAAATAGGTATAGAATATTTTAAACTAATAGATGTACCTCACTAATTTTTTGAAAAATTCATGGAAAGTTTATAAACATACACACATGGGAAACAAGGTTTTTAATCTCCAATCTGCAAATCAAATTGTAGCAGGTCTTAAATCTGTGATCCTTTAAGTCCTAGCCCAATGTACTTACCTATAGTTTGTGAATGTGAAGAATCATTCAGTAGAGGAACTTTTAAACTGACTGTAGGAGGTACCCGAGTGACTGTGTCGAGCACTTCGTGCATTGCTTGGGATGTCACATTAGGAAAAGAGTCTTCCGGCAGATGCAGGGACTTCTGTGGCACTTTGGAGGAGGACGTTCGAGGCCAGGAGGGACCCGCATGGGCAATCGAGTCCACACTCGGGAGAGAATGACCAGACTCAAACTTTGTGTTTTTACTATAAATGATACCAGCTGTGAAGAAAAAAAAACACTCTTGTTAAATTGGATATGCTTTATTTGAATAAAGCACTTCATTGTTACAATTAACTAGTAAGTTTTTGTTGCACAATAAATCCAGTCTCAAGAAAAATATCAGTTTAGAGAGCACTTTTTTTTTTAACATTGTGAGATAAGTTATTGCACATTAAGCAGAATACCAATATTTTCAAAAATCATAAAGTCCTAGCTGCTAAAATCGTGTAGTTACAATAAATATTTCAAAATGAAATAAGCTTCCTCTCTAAGTATAGCTCGAAACATGCATAGTGGATGAGAGACATGATTACAAACAAAGAAATGAACAAAAGATGATTTTTACATTTATTATTAAAGATAGTTAATAATTATTACACTATTTATATATAAACTTATCTTTAACAATATGCATATTAGAAATATTCTAGTGATACATAATTTTGAAACCTTTGAAATTATATAAACTATAGAAATAATGATATAAAAATATTATACTGTGCCCTTTATATTTTTAAACAAGAGTAGTTTTAATATAAATGTAATTCCCAACAGTAATCAATGGGGAAAAAAACTCCACTATTTAAAAAAATGTAACATGTAAGAGAAATATATAATCTTTTCATTATAATTCCGCAAATAACTTTAATATGAAAACCTTAAAGCAAATATAAGTTTAGTCAAGCAAAAGTGAAAGAGATGTAAATGGTTAACTTACTTGCAGCAAATGCACTAATTAAAACTACAATAGATACAACAATTATGATTGATCCGCATATAAGCATTCGTTTCCATCTAGGACATGTACCTCTATTTTCGTCAGAAGTAAAATATAACTTTTCTCCTCTAAAAATTAGAAAGAAATATAAATAATACTTTATAGAAAATATAATATTTATCACATAGAACAGAAAAATAATAATGAACACATATGGCTATAAAAATATTTTATGTTTATTAATGCAGCTTCTTAAACTGTGGGGCACAGCCCCCTATGGTATATTGAAAAGTCGAAAACAAAAGATTATTTTAAGAAATTATTAATTTACTGAAAGTAAACAAACAAAATACATTCTGACATAATAAAAAATAAAATACACTTATAAATGTATCAGTACTGCACACTGTATTTGATAATGAATTTAGCAAAACTGAGTTATAGTTTAATAATTACCAGCGATTTTCAATGGGCTTGTCACATATAAAATTATATGCAAAATTAAACACTTATCTTGACACTTTGTACGGTTTATAATTGATCCCATAATTGTCGATTAAAAGTTACGCGATTCACTCCCCAGTGCCACCGTTTTCCATATAGGCGCACATATTGAGACTAGGGAGTAAAGGAATAAATAAGTAGTATGTCCTCTGAAATAAATAAATCCTTAGCAAACCCCAATAAGATCTTTTTTTTTTCATTCCAAAGCTCTCGGAATAGTTTTATGCATAGCAGTGCCCAGAAAAAGATCGCATTTCGGAGAGACGTGTATATACGTCCGGGGCAATTAACGCACTGGCTGAACAAGACGGTTTATATACACCGGAGGCACTTAAGAGGTAAAAGTTGTATTGTAGCTTTAGCGTCAAGGTATATTGTTATTGAATTCAATACATTATTGTATGGAAGAGGGGGGGGGGGGGGGGGATGAAAATTGTGATTGAATACCGGGTGGCAAATATTGAAAAATTTGAGAAGCACTGTATCAATGAGAATGATAAACAAGTTATTGTTTACTGTAACTTTATCAAATTCTTTAATTTGCCATTTATTTCATGCTCCTTTCTTTCTACGATGTTATGTGTTTCAATCAGTTTCGTTTGTGATAAATTCATTCATTTTTCTCACACTGTATGTATCCCTGATAACATCCTTTTTCCAATATCCTGTTTGAAAAAGCCGTGCCATTTAAAAAGAAAAATTGTGTGTACCTTTTTATCCGTTATTCTTACAGAATGTTCCCTTTTTTTCAAAATGAAAACAACTTTTTTCTTTCAACTAAATAAGTTGAAAAAAAAAAGACGATTCTTTAGTGAAGGTGAGAGAGAGAAATGAAAATACCTTTAAAAGAGTGAAATTTTCAGTGAAGAAATTTGTAGGAAAAATTAATATATATGGTTTTGACACACACAACTGTTGATTATTCAATTTATCTTTTATTTCTACATATATAAGCGGCCGCGGTAGCCGAGTGGTATAGGTATCGGATCGTGGCATGCCTTGTCACGAGTTCGAGCCCAGTACCACTAAAGACCCACCGTGTAGGGCAGCGATGCACGTTAAATCTGTCGAGAGCTGAAACGTCCTCCCGTTGGTGTGGTGTGGTAGTTAGGAGAGGGGGGTGCCAGCTCAGGTGTCGTCCACGTCACTTGACCATGGTTCAAAATTACGTGGTCCGTCGCCAAAAGCCCTCGTGTAGCTGAACAGTGCGACGTTAATGTTCAATCAATCTACATATATAATCAATTGTAATATCATTAAAAGTCACGATATTCGTTTTAAATGAACTTTTATCTAATGAACCAATTATATTAACTTGGAGAAAAAACTGATTCTTTTTATGTTTGGTAAGCCAAAAGCAAAAATTAAGCTGAGAATAAAGAAAAAAAAATTGTTTAAAATTAAGTTAAATTAGATAATATTTTTTTTTTTCTTTATAAATTTAGGACATCAATAAGATGAAAAGGTTCAAATGTAACGAGTAGATATTTTATAACAGCTTACAAAAGTAGTGAAATCTTTTAAGAACACACACACACACATTTGAATTTTGGGAAAAGCAACACACACACACAAATGCTTCTGCTTTCTTACAATCTTTTGAAGTGGCTACTAAGCAAAGTTACTTGAAGTATTAGAAAAAGAATCTAGAGTTTAACAAAAACAGATATCCAAGAGTTTTATTAAGAGTGCTAGAAGGACACATCTATTGTTATTCGCCATGTGGTTGATTTTTTTTTTTTTTTTTAAAAAAAAATTAAATTGTCAATAGATTACAAAATTTAATAGTATAATTCAATTATATGAAAGTTTTGTATATAACTGACAATAATTTTAGAAATCTCCATAAATAAAAAAAAATAATGGGGTAGGATTAAGAAAAATAATAGCAAAACCGTCTATTTATTGATTTTAAAACAATAAACATCGTAAATCACGAGTATTTTTCCAAAGCAAAAGCATTTCTGATTGAATTATATGATATGCCCTTGTGCCAGTGAATGAGATACAGAGAGAGTGTGAGTGTTTAATATCGCACTGTGGAGCAGCACGAGGGCTATTAGTGACGGACCTCGTAATTTTGAACGTTAGTCAAGTGACGAGGTTGACACCTGAGCTGGAACCCTCCCCTCTTAACTTCCACACCAACGGGAGGACATTTGAGCTGCGACAGACTTAACGTGCATCAACTCGTCCACACGGCGGTTTTTTAGTAGCATAAGGGTTGGAATACATGATGCGCCGGCCACGAGCTCGTGACCATAACCACTCTAGACGACCGCGGCCACTACTAGTAAATGGGGTAAGTGGGAGAATGCGAGTGTGGAGAGTGAAAGAATATTAACGTTGTAGAGTGTCTGACTTCTGTTTGGCGGTAGATTCTTTAAGAGTTGGCGACGTTCCCGCATCTGAGGGGGAGGGGTTACTGTGTTTTGGGAGGAGGTGATTGACACTCGAACGAGAGGCGGTCAGGGCAAGAGATATATCGACACACAGCGCATGGCCTGGTGTAATAAGAAAAGATAGTTTCTTGGGAGAATTTTTAACACGACGGACTGTGTTTGTTTGATTGTAATGATAATCGACATAATTGTGTTATAATCCATTGAAAGCAGCGTTGAGAAGTTTTAGAAAGTAATTGAGAACACATCACAAACGTCTCCCTATTCAGCTACACGAGGGCTTTTAGCGACGGACCTCGGAATTTTGAGTAACGAGGTCCATGGTCAAGTAACGAGGACGATATCAGGGTGCACCCCTCCCTTCTCCTAACTTCCACACTACACCAACGGGAAGACGTTCGAGCTTCGACATATTTAACGTGAATCACCCTCCCCCCTCTCTCCAAGGCGGGTCTTCAGCGGAACTAAACTCGTACTCACGACAAGACGGACACGTGTTCGTTACCTCGACCACTAGGCTACCGCGGCCACGAGTATGTGTGGAGAGAATAACGGGAAGAAAGTTTCTGTGAAACGGGTGAAATTCCCGTTACATAATTTCAAAGCATATAAGAATTCATATAAGAAATATTATACATGTAAAGTGTCTACATTTATTTATAAGCTTTCTGGGGATATGTGTGTTTAGTTATTATTATTTATTCAAGCCACGATTCCGAATGGATAATTCGCGATTTCTGAATTTAGAATTATAAATGATTTTTTTACCTTTCACAAAATTCCTGTTAATTATAAAATTATCAATAGAGGAGCACTTAACTTTTACGTTTCAAATTTAATTTTAATACAAAGAAGTCACAGTTTTTCAAAAAAAAAAAAAAAAGTCATAGATGAACTGATTTAAAAATTTCATTGTCTAAAGATATTATATACAACAATAATGATTTCTTTATTCTTAACACAATATTTGAATTCACAGTTAAATGTAAC
>BMAV01022540.1:637088-648169 GCA_019973955.1 Trichonephila inaurata madagascariensis
GAGCTTGCGGAAAACTTTCATATCTGCCCAAGATAACCTTGATAAAAATCTGAGAACGGATTAAACATATTAAAAGCTAATTATTAGTTTTCCATTGTTACCTCGAAGCGGTTCTGTTCATCTCAGACAACAGTTAAAAATAAAAAAATAAAAAGAAACATTTATACTTCATTCATTCGTTTCCATATATTTAATAAGAGACTAATACTGGAACAATGTAATCAATGAAGACCACCAAGGTAACATGAATCGAAATAATATTACACTTATTCGAAACAATCCAGTTTTGCTAAAAAACACCATTGAATTAAATGTAAAAATAGTGGTGGGGGAAGCCGATATCCAGGGGTCGACGAAACGCTGTTCTTTGCATGGACGGTTGTGGCTCTTCAGACATCTGTCTCTAAGTGTTACTAAAAAAATAATTATGTCTTTTAAAAATTCTTGTTTTTCTTCCTCTTTTTCCTTTATAATTAATTATCCATTGAAAAAATGCACCTGCATCTGCATATAAATTTAAACATTTGACTGCCTGAAGACAGTTATTTCTATATTAAACTGTTTTCCATTTTTATTGAGAATCGGTGAAAATATTAAAATAAGTAAGTAAAAGCAATAAAACAGTAGAAGTCTAATTCATTGGTAAAATGGCCACCATGGGAAGACGCTTCTTTAAGTGATTTCTAGCAGCGTTTATTTATTTGCATGCATAAATTCAGATGCACTCATGGACAAGAAATGCACCCCAACAGAAGTCCCAAAATCTATTGTATGCTCAAAAGAGTTAATAAAATGATTTTTATATGCAAGAACAAAACCATATTCAATTTTAATAATTAGTGTAAACATGAAATTTCAGAATAAAGCATTTATGGTACCATTGGAATGGACATACTTTCCGTAAATGCTGAAAGTTCCATTCCTAACTATATTTTGACAACGGTTGTTCTTGCACTGGACCACAGAAATAAACATCTTCTATTGTTCTTAGTTTTGGAAGGAAAAAATAATGTTTGTGTAAAACTTCATTTACATATTATAAATAACATTAATTGAAGCTCGACAGATCTCATCCAAGGGGTCCTCCGTCCCTTTCCTGGCTCTTTGATAGCGAAGTGTTACCTAGTTTCTCTCACAATTTAGCTTTTCTCTCTAGAAAATTTGCGCCCCCTGGGCTAGACTAATTTTTTCACAATTCAAAAAAATCGCACACATCAAGAATTATTTTATTTCCATTTATTCAGAAGTTTCGACACTTTAGATAAAACTCAGCATCAACATTTATATTTGCTGCTAACTGGAATTTTTCTAATATTTAAGATTCTTTTAACGGCACTTTTATAAAGCGAATAAATATACATCCATGAAAATGAAATGTCATTTTTTTTACATATAAGTAGATAATGTTTTACATTTTAAAAATATTGAATTTATGTATACGAATATATTTTTTATTTATATTAGATGTTGAACAAATTATAATTTCGTCGAATATATTACACTTTTCATTTTGGAAAACCACTGATCTATCCAAACGATTTCATCTCACTTTTGAAATTCAAGAAAATGTCAACGCATCAATTAATAATACTATTTGAAATACAGCGATCTACTCCTGAATTTGAATAGAAATATGCTCTTTTTACTTATTGACATCAAGTTAACTGGAAAACATCTGCTATCATATAACATGATCACTGTATTCTACACTATCCACTATCATTTTAAGTTTAAAATGGAATTTCCGTTTGGAAGAAATACATCTAGCTTCTAGGAATCCTACAATAAGCCACAGGTATGTTCAGCCCCTCACCCTATAATTTCACAGGCCTCAAGGTCAATGGGAAAAGAAAAAGCTAAATTTCCATGCCTCGTTTTTTTTTTCCTTTCCGTGGAATGCCAACGGTAGATGACGACCATCTTAATGATGACAAGAAGCTCGTCGCCGTGGGTATGCGGATGCTTTAGGTGCAGGGTGACCCCGGGTGCCTTTTTGTAATGGAAAAATAAAAAACGGATGCCCTTGTTTCCTCTACAGACAATCTGAATGTGAAGTAAGATAAAAGTGGAATATTACGTGCGGCATTTCATTAATGTAAGTAATGTAAATGAAAGTAGTGGGGGAGGTAAAAAATTCGTTTTTACGGAATAACGAGAAAATTTTTTAACGCATAATGCATTTTCCTCTCTGCGGTGATATGAACAACTTTACAAACGGGTAAACATCGTAGCATATAATGATTACTATAAAAAAAAAAAGTCTATTCTTTTCCATCTATTACAATTTTCATTTGAATTATAAATTTCTTTCAGTTCTCATAAATCCCTTTAGAGATCTCCAACTTTATCACAGTAACAACTACTTCAAGGAAGAGAAGCAGTTCTATTTAAGTTTTTTTTTTTTTTGGTAAATAAAAAAAAATGTAAGATCTGAAGCAGGGTCGTAGCTACATGATGATGATGAATGCTATCAAGCTTTTAGGGTCCCAAAACGCGTAAGGAAAAAAAAAATTCAAAACGAGCCTCAACGTTCCTTGGGGGCCACTAGACATGGCCCCTAAGGAACTTTGATACAGAGCACACTCAGGAATAGTTACATCTCACTGGTTTGAAGCAAAAGTTATTCAAACGTTTAAGGTTGTATTTCTAAATTAGCAACAACTTTGAGAAATTAGAGATCACTAACAAAAATATCAGTTCTTATTAAATTATTTCGTGCTATCAGTATGACGTAACTCCTTCCTCAGGCATCAAATGGCATCACATATTTTTTCTTCCTTCAATGGAAACGCATTTTCAGTAGAACACAAAATCGGCATTTGTTAAAAAATACAGGAAGTACGAATAAGTTATGGGTAAAAAGCAATAATTGTGTTATTTAATTTATAGCACACCCAAATAGGAACAATTTTCAAATGAGAGGCGAAACTACTAGGTAACAAAACATTTGCAGAGAAATGAATTTTTTAAAATTAGATAGCTCTGTTAATTTGTCTATAATAAAACTATAATCACTGAAAACTTAAATTAAATATCTTAAAAACGTTTTTAAAAATAGTAAATCACATATTGCACATAACATATACTGAAAATTGTATAAGTCAGGTATATTAATGATGCAGAAATCAACTGAAACATTAGATAGAATACATTAAAGGGATATGGTGTAAGAGAAATAAGACGCATAGGTAAATAACATGAAAACAGATATACATGCCATTGTTTAACTTTTAAGCAAAAGTGTATTATGCATAGTGAGATAAAAACGAATTGTTAAAATACGCGTGACATTCTAAAATCATACTTAATAACAACAACAAAAACTATAATTCAAATAAATGCATTAACATGAAATTCATAACATGAATGCAGGAGAATATTTGAATAATTTTAAGCAAACTCATCCATTTTTCAACTAATATGAGAAAAAGAAAGCCAAAAAACACTTGCAGGGGAAAAAATTATTTAAAAAAAAATATTTTACTATTTAAACACGTTAGTCCACTGGAAATATTAATTATTGAAAACAACATTTGCAAGTTTTAAAAATGGCGCTTATTTCAAGTATTCAACGAAAGGATTCAATTCATTAGAAGATGATGCTTAGGAACATGATTCTCAAAATTAAATATTATAAAAAAATCAAATTCAAAAAAATTGTATAATAGTGTTACTCGAATTCAATAAAATACAACAAAGTGTTACAATTAGCTACAGGTGTGATGACTAGTTCAATAATAATAATAAAAAAACAAGTACAAAGTCTTAAATGTGTAACATAATGCGCATAAATAATAAAATCTCATTCAGATGGCATGAGTCATTACTTCAAAAAAAGGTATTTCAAAACGGCACGACAGACGCTTTCATTGCGCAGTTTATCAAACATGTTGCATATAAATTACGGTCGTTATTCATATACAACAGCAATTTTTCTCTCACATAATTTGCACACGTTATAGCAATTTTGTAGAGAATGCAGTACTATTAATCATTATTAGAAACTATTTCCTGTGAATAATTAATTAAATTCTTACCACACCTGTTCTTTCCTTCCCTTCCTTTCAATGCAGAAGTTGTACTTTATATATGAGTCCTTTTTTGTTGTTTCGATAGGTATTTAAGATTTAAATTGATTAATAAATAAAAACTCTTGCGCTATTTTTAAGCGAAATGGACAGCTTTTGATAATGGAATCGACAAACTGATCCATCGTTAAGGAATTGGAAAACTATAACACTGTAATGCAATGCAACAATATACAAATACCTTTAACAAGATACTGGGGAAAAAATAAACTGATACAGAATCATACCAAATGCCAAGGAAAATTAACAATAAAGGAATATTTAAGACATAATCCGCTACACGATTCATCAAGATAATTCACAAAAGGTCGCAAAAATACATGTGTGTGAAATTAAAAGTTATTACGCAAAAAATACACGGTTTTTTTCAGCAAATCTCTTGTTCTACCTCTAGCTTACTTTAACTATCTCGAATCAAACGATTACCACATTAATAATAAAAAAAAGTACATTGAGCAATTGAAGCAATTTTGAAATATGCAGTACTATTAATTAATATTAGAAACCATTTCTTGGTAATAATTGATTAAATTCTCCTACCACACTTGCTTTTTCTTTCTCACCCTTTCGTTGTAGAATTTTACTTATATATGTCTTATTTGTAGTTTCAACAGGTATAGAGGATTTAAAAATGATTAATAATTAAAATTCTATTTAAAGGAATGGATAGCTTTTGATAATCGAATCGACCGAATGCTACATTGCAAAGGAACTATTTTAAATTAAAAAAAAATTCCAAATAATAGGCTCTAACTAAACGAAATATATATGAATGTAAAGGATTAATTTTTAAAACTTTCACGCTGTGACAACATTTACAATACATCGAAGGTACTGGAGAAAAATCAACCGATGAAGAATCGCACAAAAAAAAAAAAGAAATTCGATATTATTTTAACCTTCACTCAAGGTTCAATTTCATTCACAAGAACAAACGATGATTCTAAAGAACATTAATCCCCGGATAAAAAACAGCATGGGTCATAAACCCTTCTGCAGCACAAAATTATTATTTCTTCGAAAAAGAAAGAAAGTGAAAGAGAACTTACTCGCAAACAAAGCACTCCGGTTTTCCCACACTCGATCTAGATACCCGATGTCATCGCGTCCGAAGAATTTTTCTCAATGTGTCCAACGCACTTCCCACACAGAGAATGGCAAAACTGTCAGTCGGTAGCCAGGACCGATTAGACAGCTTTGTTTGCACAGGTAAGTGGAAAGAACGTGTGGGTAACCTTCTTCTAGAGTGCCACAAGTAGATCAGGCCTTGTGTATTGCGCAAAAAAAGGGCGAGAGGTTAGTTTGTTGTGATGTGTGATTCACAATTGCAGGCGACTTTTGCTTTCAACCTTTGCGGCAAGATCGTAATGCGATGGATGACTTAAAGGAAGTGTGTCGATATGTCGGGAAGAGGTGATGGAAGAACTTTGGATAAGATTTGGAATCGGAAAAATACAAAGTGACATGTGAAGGAAAATGAAAATAATAAAAGGGTATTTAAATTATCATGCATTACATGATTCATCATGATGGTTCAGTGAAGGTTGCAAAAATACATATCTGCCAAGTTGAAAATAAAAAACATGTGTAAAAGAAAAATACATTTTCCCAAAATCTCTCTCCCTCTCTCGAATATAATGATTAACCAATTATTAATAATAATAACTATTGAACGTTAGTTGTAGATTTAAATGATAACCGAGTAAGTATTTCCCCTGTGCATACAGTCAGCTATTATATTTTCACTAAGAGTAATTCAATTTTCGTTTGGCCTAAACTGTAGCACAACCTTTTCTCAACCAAAAAAGAAAGAAAAAAAGATAGAAAGAAAAAGGGAGTAAGAATAAAGCAAAGATTAAGTAAAAATAAGTGTTCTTTATGTGTCGTAAGTTATACATAACGAAACATCCTAATAAAACACTTTTTTTAAATATATAACAAATATTTCTTCTGAAAGGATTGCGTTTAACTCATTTATAAAGAAGTAACTAAACCTTTCATCTCTCTTTGCATTTTGAAATTTGTTCAAAATAAAATAATACAGATAAAATTATTATTTAAAAAAATACTTCAATTTTAAAAATTGAAAACTCACACGCACATCAATTTAAATGATCAATACAAAGAAATAAGTAATGGTTAATTTTTTCATTAGTAAATTCACAGAGATTACAAATCTAGATAAAGATCTGAAAATGTTTATTTTTTTCCTAGTTAAGCAGTAAAACAGAAATTTTAGTACAAATAATGACAAACATAAAAGCATTTTCTCCCTGGCTTTCGATTTTAATGCATATACAGTGCTAAACTTTTATGTGGCTAAATATGACGTCATAGATTATTCTACCGCTATTTTTCTGAATTATTCAAACAAAATCAACGAAAAATTTCCTTCCCCCACCCCCACCCCCTTTTTTTGGAAAAAAATAAGAGGGTTTATTTTCTTCCTCTTTCCCTAACTCAGTTTAAAAGTAATAAAAAAGTTTTCATGTATTATATTTCGACCGAAGTAATAATAAAACACAAAGTTGACGCAGAAGTCAGTATAGAGAAGAATGGTTTTTGTTTAAAGACCAGACATATATAAAGGAAGTCTGAGGGTCATTGGGCAAAAGTAAAAACTATTCGGATACTTAAGACCGAACCAGATCTATATAAATCAATCGGTAATAGTTCATGACCATTTTGAATATCTAAAGAATGACCCAACATAATAGTTCGTAATGTGGTCTTAAGTCTGCAAAATATAAATCATTTTGAAATGAAATAAAACAGAAGAATGTAGACCAGAGCAAGGCGAGTAAACATAATGTGACATGAATTCCTTAGCAATAACGAATACACGATTTTCAAAACGAATACGTTAAATCCAATGTCGAGATTTGACCAGTTGACACTCATTTGGCACAATCGATGTGTTAGTTTTTTTAGGGGCGCGAACTGGTCCTAAAATCGAAATTTGTAAGATTTTACATAAAGTTTGTATAAAATTCAGATTTTGGTAATTTTTTTAAAAAGTTAGAAACTTAAATTGTAATTTTTATTTCATTTAGCGTTTATATACGTACAGTAAATGTGTAATGGCGAATTAGCGTCACAGTACAAAGCAACACGAGGGCTATTGGCGACGTCCTCTTAATGTTGAATCTTGATCAATTAATTAACAAACGAAGACGACACCTGGGCTGACATCCCTCTCCAAACTACTACACCACGCCAACGGGAGGACTTTGAGCCTGGACAGGTTTAACAGGCATCAGTCCCTCTATATGGTGGGTTTTCAGTGACGCTAAGACTCAAATTCATGAAACGCCGGCGAAGTGTTCATGATCATAACCACTAGGCTACCAAGGTCTACATATTTGCACAACAAAAAAAACCCTAAGAACCCAAATTAATTTATTTTCCTCTTAAAGATATTATTTCCCCATATTTGTTACCTTAGAAAATAATAACATATATCAGGAATAATAATATTATAATACTTTTATCACAAAATATTTTATTAGCTTATTATATCACTCTCTTTAAAGTAATATATAAGTTCCATTATTCATAATACTTTTTTTGTAATGACAGATTGAATGTAATTTATGTGATCTTTTAGATAAAAATTCTGCTATTCAGTATGAGCTCAAGTAGGAGAATAACAAGTTAGACGACGGAGGGTTGGACTGCAAACATTTAATGATTTACTGTAGGCCTTATTATATGCACAAACTTTAAAAACCCTATAGTCTATTCGAGAATTAAGATCAAGAAGGAAATGAAAAAAAAATATTTTAAGACCTGTACTTAAAATTTAGAGTACAATTTCTAGCTTGCTCGAAGACGAAAGGAAAAACAAATTACTGAGAGTAGTTAAGACAAATTTTTTTTAGCATAGCATACAGTCACTCAAAAAAGTAGTGGGAGACACTACCAGTTCATAGATTTTTATCGTAATATTTTACTTAAACATACAAATGAGACAAAAAAAAGAAGTAAAAGTTATTTTAGTAAATACAAATAATAATAATTTGAATAAAACTCATACATTAATGCAATTATGGTTAAAATTGATAATAAAAGAAATCGAGTTAAAAAACGTACTCAAAAAAGTATTGGGACACTTCCCAATAAATTAAGAAAAACAATCCAAACTTAGAAATTAATATCTTGTTGGGCCCCCTTGCTTGATATGATCTCTCGAGATCTATTTGGCATGGTTTGCATCAATTTTTTGCAAAATGATCTATCGATTTTGGTCCACTCTTCGACCAAATATTTTCTTAAATCCTGCTTGTTAGAAATTTGGTGCTCATATACTTTTGGCTGCAAATAATTCCACACATATTCAATTGGATTAAGGTCTGGACTTTGTGCAGGAGTCTTATTAACACTAGGACAATAGTAGAGGACATATAACTTGCAAATATCTGCAGTATGTTTCGGATCACTATCTTGGTACAATTTAAAATGTCCCGAGATTCCCAGCTTGCTCGCACTTTGCCTTAAATTTCGCTTGAGAATGTCAACATAGACATATTTATTCATTATACCATCAATGAAATTTAAGTTCCCGACACCAGAGCTTGCCATGCAGCCCCAGACAATTTGGTTACTCCCTCCATATTTGATAGTAGGCCGTAAATTTTTGACATGCATTGCTGTATTTGATTTCCGCCAAGCTTTTTGCTTGTCATCCGATCCGAAAATGTTATATTTGCTTTCATCAACAAAAATAACATTTTCCCCAAATTTTGTTGGCTGTCTTACATACATTTTAGCAAATGCCAACCTAGCTTGTCTATTTGCTTTGCTGATGTAGGGCTTTCTTTGAGGTACTCTGCCATGATACTTATATTTTCTTAAAACATTTCTGACAGTTTCAGGATTTACAGATTTTTCGAACCTACTTTTACATTTCAAAGTCATTTTTACTGTACTAGTTCTTGGATTAATGCGTACTTGTCTCGCAATCCATCCCTTTTCACGTTCATTAAATATCTTATGACGTCCTGATCTTTGCTTTTTGTCAGCACTATTTATTTTCTTGAACCTATCAATGATGTTAAAAAAACAGTAGACATACTCAATTTCAAGATTTTTCCTATTCTCTTCTTTCCAATGACTTATGAGATTTCGCACACCAACCGATATATTTTGGTTTCTAGCCTTTTTTTTCTATGAATAATCTTATCTGTTGGGAAACGTTTATGTTTAAACTTCTAGTCTAAAAAAAGTGTTGTGAAATTAAATTATATTGATGCGCTGTATATTTGTTAAATTTCTCATTTCAAAAGTGTCCCAATACTTTTTTGACTCCAATGTGCCTTTGAATTATATTTGAAAAGCTAGATCAAATTATAATTCTATAATACTAATAAAATTTTCCTTATATACTGTACACCAAATGTTAAAATATTTCTTAATTCATTTTGTTTTTGTTTTAATGTGATAAATATTTTTATAAATGGCTTTAAAGTTATACACGCCAAGTGTCCCAATACTTTGAGTGACTGTATTTATAAATGCTGTTGATATTGAAATTTCAGCACAGATTAAATCCATAGAATTTAAGATAGTAGGAAAATGAAAAGATAAAGAGAAAAGAGAACTTCATCTCTTTAAATGGGATGTAAAATTGCGCAACGGATCTGTCTTGCAAGGAACTTTGAATGAAACAATTAAAATTACATTCAATTCTTCATTTACATGTGAAGGATGGTTGTTGGAAAAATTGTGCGCACTGAAACCCTGTAAAACGAGTTCTGTTTTGTTTTTGTCGGCATTATGAAGCTTAAGTAAAATTAAAATAATATTCATTCATTATTATGATATTCCTTTAATTTATAAACAGTCTAATGCATAACAGCTCCAAGCCCACGGATTTCTTTATCATCCCTCATTTAAAAATCGCTTAAATTAACTACCGTGCAAGCCGAGAGTTGGGTATATTTCGTAACATTTACATATTCACAAGGAAAAAAGAACATCTGGTACATTCGTTCACGAGAAGTATACATTGCGTGGCATTTATTTCCACATGCAAAAACTCACGGTTAAATAATTTATTTTTAAATGTTAAACGGCTTTTAGACACTTACCGCACATATCAATAACATCACGATTTTTTCTCTTTAATTTGTATTCATTGCGAATACTCTAGAGAAAACGAAGTACATAATTCATCGAAACGAATAAGCACAAAAAGTTATTTTAAGCAACAACATTTAAATCATTTTTTGTTTCCCCTTGTTGATTTATTTGTTCAATTTGGTCAGCAACAAAAACAGCGAAAACAAACCACACAAAAAACAAGTCGATTTTCTTAAACAAACCACAACTTATCCCTCAATTATTGACATACCAAATCGTTCACCTACAGCATGCAACAACGGGAGAAGTAATAAAAATAAAATCGCTCACTACGCCTCATTCCTTGCTTCATTTTACATAAATGAGGTTAAGGAAGAGGAAAATAATATTTACAGAAATTTCCGCTACATCCGTAAGCGAAGATGTCTCTGTTGCGCAAACGCCTCCTCCATATTCCCTATTTTTTTCCTAACTTTGTTCCAAATAAGTTTTTAATAAAAGCGGGATTAACCGCAAACACGGCGAATCACGATTCGGTTGAAAATAATTGGGCATAAAACGAGATTGGGAAAAAATTCGGCTTTCTTGGTATTTGAGCATCGTAACTATCGGCCTTGCTACAGGTAATGGAATCACGTTCGATAAACAGCGAAGAAACAACGCCACAAATGATTTGTGATCGCCAAGAATGATGAATAGAATTATTTTCGGGACGGCCTTGGGAAACATGCTCGCAATGAAGCTTCTTGTCTTTTCATTCTAATCAATTCTCCCCCCCCCCCTCTTTCTTTCATTTGTCTTGCTTTGTGGTAGAGAACGCGAACTTCGCCCTTACGTATACTATTAAGATGTCCGTATGGTGTTTTATCAAGACAAGATGTTTGGTAGTTCTCCGGGGAAGGAGGGGGAGAG
>BMAV01022540.1:656059-671607 GCA_019973955.1 Trichonephila inaurata madagascariensis
TTTAACTATTAATATCTTCACACTCTTACAAAAATAATAAGATTTAACAGATTAAATTAAAAACTAGGTTATGTATAATACTGAAATTAAGAATTAAATTTCATTCAAAAGACAATGAAGAGCGAATCAGCTCTATCATTTTATCAAATAAAATGCAACTCAGTTTAATCATTCATTCATTATATTGTATTGCCTACAGGTCTATTCAAAGAAAAGGTAGAATTCGTCAGATCAAAGACTATTTAAAAAAAAAAGGCCAGTTTTTAAAAATTCACAAAACGCTGACATTCTTTGCGCGAAAAAGAAACCTAATTATTCAATTTCTTATACTGTTTATCAACAAGGAAAATACCAATATCCTTTTAACCGTCCGGAAAGTTCATACCTATTTTGAAGGAACATTGAAATGCAGCGTAAATTTTGGTTTACATTTATTTAATTCCATAGGTGCATTCTGTTCCACAACCTTTTAACATCTTTCAGGCAACTTCAAGATTCCGGCTTTCAAGAACCTCTCAGGTTTTTTCGGTGAAAACCTTTTCTACATTATTATTATTATTATTATTTTCATCTCGATCAAAGTGATAGTTTTCCATTAATGGAATTTTGTAATGCTCGAAATTGGTTAAAATCTGAGGGCACGAAGTCTGATGAATAGGGTGGACTAGATAGAACATCCCAACCAAGCTCTTATCAACTATCGTCGAATTGTCAAAGACATACGAGATCGCACATTGCCCCGATCAAACACGACACCCTTCCGATTCGCTATTTCTAAACATTATTCTAGTTGGGCGAAGTATTTTCTGAAATTATTGTCCCGTTTTTTCGTAAAGGCAAATATATATAATGCAGGATTCCTTTCCAATTCCACCAGACAGAGCATGATCTTCGGATGAAGATTGCTTTTGGGAGTGATTAAAAGGTTCGCTTTTCCCAAGACATTTTTTGCTCAATATTATTATAAACAATCCATTTTTTTATATTCCCCGTCATTACTTGTTTCAAAAATAGTGTCTGCTAGTTAAGTTTATAGAACGAATTTTCAAATGGAAATGCGATTCAACAGAATTTTCTCCGTTAAAATGGTACCAATCCGGTAAAAAAGAAAGCATTCAATACTTGTGAAATGCACTTTGCATCCATATTCAGTACAAATAAAACTGACAATCACTAAATCATCTAAGTATCAAAATCAAACTCCGACCCGCCCCCCAAAAAAATATACCTGACATACCATCTATTAGAACATGGACGCATTCCCTTTGCGTTCATCCATTCTAATATATTCAGACCTGTATATATGCCACCTACCAACAACTGGCACAAACTTTCCGGAACAATCATCATTTTGAAAGTATTTAAAAAGTTGAGTACAATAAGATATAACCATACAATTATTAATGTGAGTCAAAGACAAAACATTTAAGATCAACTCCCTCAAAAAAATATACAACAGCATTTACTGCATCCACTTACTCTCGGGCTTAAGATTTAAATTTTCCCTATATCAAGATATCAATACTTCTTCAAAATATCAAGAATTATTAAAAAGTTGAGTATGTAAGCTATATAGATACATACTTAACACTATATAGCAGTGATCCGCAACCCTCGGTCCATGGATCAAATGGTACCGGGCCGCCTAAAGAACATTAAACTATTGCCGTTTTACTTAAAGTGGTGCATTTCTGTAGGATTTGTGCAACTTTCCACGGAAATCACTTTATATTCCACGTTAAATCACTTTATTCATTTTTGGTGTAACTATATTTTATTCTGAAGGTATATTTCAATGTAACTAACTTAAAACTGTTAAATCAAAATAATCTAAAATATAAACAATCAACGTGTCCCACCCTCAGCGGGCCGTGGTAAAATTATCAAACGTTGACTGGTCCGCAGCGATAAAAAGGTTGCGGAACACTGCTATATAGCATTAAGCTCAGTATTTATTTTGAAAATTTTAAGTATTAAAAATTTGTGGAATAATGCATAATACTCCAGATATCGTTGAAAAATAAGGAATAATTAATCCCTTAGGAAAACATTTTTAGCCAAAATCTTCTGAATGATGTTTACTGCGTCCTCGTTCCTTGGATAAATGATAATTAAGATTTAAATTTTCTAAATATCTAGAAATAAAATATTCTGCATCTAGGAAAGGAAAATTGCTCATAAAAAGAACGGGTGACATTTTGTATCGTATTTATTCAACGGTGTGAGTCAGACTTGGAAAATAAAAAATATTTCATACATGTATTTCTACAGTAAATATTAATTTCTACAAACTAATTATTAAAAAAGTCAAAATCAATTGATAATGAATGATTAACACTAAAATGAACAGAAAAAAAATGGGTGCTCTGAAATGCAAAAAATACAGCGATCTGTTTCAGGTTTAAAAATATAATTCCTTAAGGGGGAAAAAACACATTTAAATAAATTACAAAGTGAAATCAATGCTTCTCAAAAAGAGAAAGTACTGCTGGCATACAAAAAACAATAAAACAAGAATTTAAATTAAAAGAATGTAGGTCGAGTTTTAAAAGTATGTTTTGAGCATGCTGTTCGAGATAGTGTCATTCCCAAGAAGTATCCCATTTGTAATCATATGAACGAAATGGAAAAGAATGCATTTGTCTTCTAGATCGATCATCTGTTGCAAGGTGATTAACCTCTAATCACGTTTGTCTGAAAATCAAGAAGCCAGCTAAATACTCCAGTCGCCAAACAGTCGCATGAATAAGGAATAAGCTAAGTTTGTTCAAAAGAAGAATTATGGACACCTGGCCGAATTAATGACGACGATATCTCTCTTGGCTATATAAACAAGATATGCAGTGCATCTATTGTAAAACTCAGCGTTAAAAATCTTTTTAAAGTATTAAGCTAGATTCGACTGGATTGAACATGCTGTTTATATAAAAGTAAATACGGGTAAGAGTTGAGAATTTGTCAAACGTAACAGTTCCGCAAGTTTGAAAATATTTTTTATATTGAAAATGAGAATCTTAAATGCGTTTTATCAATATTTTTAATAATCAATGATGTTGAAATAGTTCATAAACACGCAAAAAACAAGTCTTCTGGATAACCAACCAAGTTAAAGGTGTGGCTGGAACTTGAGCGAGTTCATATGTAAAGCATGTGTGGGTTGTTCTCGACATTCAAGTGTTATTGAAAATATTATTGATAGATATCGTCCTCTGCAATTACACGATTTCCTTAAGGTTACTGCCATGCATCAATACCAGTACTTCATTTTAACATTCTATGACATTTTCCTGGTTAATTTTCAAAAAGGAGTAGTAAGAGAGATAAATGTGGAGTTACTTTTCTGATTTGACATTTTTCACGTAAAGATTATTCGAAATTCGTCAGTTTCGTATTGCGAACTATGTTGAATTAAATGTCCAAAACACGTGCATATTTTAAACTCACATCTAAATTTGTAGTTCAAGGGGTTTCCAAATTATGTCCAAGACAATTAAAAGCAATGAACTCCTATACCACGAAAGACCACTTCTGGAGCTTGATATGAACACATAGTAGAATTAAAAGGCAGGATTAATTTACAGTAAATTAGGCGATAAAATGTAGAATAAAATGACATTCCAAATCACCAGTTGTAAAATAATCAAAGATATTAACAGAGAGATGGCTCAAAAGTACTTACTTTGAAAACAAGATGTTCAAGTACATATCCAAACAGATTCTTAAACTTTTTCATGAACTAGCGGTGGCGAAAACTATTAGATAAAAGGAACAACAGCACCATCTAAGCAAGACTTAATGAAATACTTCTAAACGAAATGATTATGTTCATTCACAAAGTATCCCAGTCTCGTTCTCTGTACTGCAATGAATGGGCTCTAACCACGCGAAGCGTTGAATATTGAAAACATCGGATAGTTTTCCGAACAGACCGTAAAGAGAAAAGACGATAATGATGGACTGGCTACTAAAAGGGAATAAACGCGGAAATGCCCTTCGAAACGAATGGGATAAAAAAAAATGATAATAAATGTCTAACAATAAAGGGAGATTTTTATCATGACACAAACAATGTCACACACAGGAATAACAACAAAAAGAGGAATATCTAGGAAGAGAAAGTCGCCATATTTACGGCTAATTCATTTCCCCCAAAGAGCCGGCGATTCGTTCACGCATGGATCATTCGCTGTGGTCACTCGAGCTCGATGGGAGGAATCGTTTCCATGATCGGATAAAGTTGGTCATCTTTTTGTGTAAGTTTTATTAATCCGTTTTGCATTGGACGGATTGAAATAAGAATTATACCAATACTTTAAAACCTTAATACTCTCCAGTGTAGAATAATAAGGTACACATACAAAAATATTCATAATTAGCTTTCCTTTATTTAAAAATTCCTTATTGTAACTCAACATAAGAGCGTGCAATATTGGGTGGGTACGTATAAGAATAAAAAACCAGGATTATACAAAATAATAATGGAAGTTTACTCATGTATGCATGAGCAAATTGATAGAAATAGGAAAAAACTCCTTAGAAAAACCATATAAATATTTGTTTAAAAAATCCGCTCTTTACATACATAAGTATAAAGGTAGTTTGGTCGAAATAAAGAAAAATCTACATACTCATTGGAGAAAACATACAATATAAAAGCTTACTTTCCAATGATAATTATACCCTAAGAAGCTTCGCAGAAAGAGGAAAAGTTTTAAATTAAAAACAATAGAGCTTTTCCTCTACTTCATACTACATAATACCCCCTAAGATCAGCGCCGGTTTATCCATTGAGATCTTGGGACGGACGCTCGGGGTCCTGGAAGGGACTTAAGGGGCTCGGAGAAGCTGGACTTAACCAGATTTTCTGGTGATAAATTTCGATCCGCCAGTGCCAAGGGGGCCCGTAGATCTTCTGCACCCAGGGCCCGAACTGAGCTTAAGCCGGCACTGCCTAAGATATTATATAATACGCTACCCTCAATTGATATGTTTAGCAATGAGAAAAAGTTACACGGAATTTTTTTTAAAAGAGTCAAGCACACACAGAAATATAAATATATATATACAGACTTAACATCCTCAAAAACAAACAAACGAATTCAAAACGTTCTACACTTTCTGGATCAAATATCATACAGAAGCATTTTCGCGCACCCTTAACGACTGTGATCATTCCAAATGATAGAAAATTACAGACACCTTCCCGCACAGGTCAACCCCCACGCATTTCCTGACAAGATCGCGATATACTTATGCCTCCTACACACGCAGCGTTTATAACGGAAAAGGTGTGCGTCTAGTGAAAGTGGAACCGCCACAAAGAAAGCAGTTAATGAGAAGAAAAGAAAAAGGGGGAACCTTGAAAGTAACCGCTTTCCAACCGAACTTTTTTCTTTTTGGAAACCGTGGTCTCACTGAGAAGGACGATTTGAACGCAGACAGATAACTTTTTGGTTCATTTTTAGCCACGCCTCATTTTGTATTCAATTAAATTTAAATTATTTTGCTCGACCTTATTTTTACTGGTGTTGATTCTACCCTGAACGAGAAAATATTCGAATCGCTTAAAAATATCATAAATCTTGGAATTCCTTTCTTCAACCTTTCCTTTTTCATGTCAAAAAGTTCTATAACCCTAAGACTTCAAAAGAGGCAAGCACATAAAAAACAGCAAAATTCAACTGTAATTCTAGAAATTTAAGAAAAGTTATGCAAAATATAATACTAAATTTAACTTATTTACTACGCGAAGGGAATTTTTTTTTTAATGCCCACTCCAATGGAAAAAAATCTGTGCAATATGGTAAAATCTAACAGATTAAAAAACAAAATACCACAATAGGAGACTCAGTGTACTGTCCATTAAATGTGTGATACGTCTTTATTCGATTATAACTAGTAAATAGACTGTTTTTTTTAATAAAATTAAGTGATACAGCTAAATAAACACTAAGTATTTATTAAAATCGAATCATTTAATCATTCCAAAAATGGGAATACTATCTTGATTTCTATCTGTTCTATTTCACCATTTTTTTTTTTTTAAAAAAAAATTTACTTCTTTATCTTTTATGATAAAAATCTTACGTCATCTCTTAACACAGCTAAAAAGTGAGGAAAATCTGTAGCTCACTCATACAGCCATAGAACTTGATCAAATGATTAAATTAATCCTAATTCAGAATAAACTTTAGATTTTCCTCTAACACTTAATTTGAATTTCAGCTCAAATTAATCTTTGGCTTTTGTTTGAAACTTTCTGCTGGAATAATAAATCAAAAATGAAATCAAGGAAAAAAAAGTTACATGGATAAAAGCAATATTATTAAACTTCGTGAAAGCAATGGATTGCACTGTATGAATACCAAAAATATTTCATACATTCTTGATCATCTTACAGCATTGGATGTATGAATGACAGCAGTGATAGATATTTACGTATTAATGATTCAATTCTTGATTGGTTATTAATAGAATATAGGTGCTAGTGTAATACCTTCACTCCAAGTAGCGCTTGAAAGAGATTAGTGTTTCTTCATATTTATTTGTAACTCACGAATTACATATTCTCTGGATTGAAAATATTTTCCATCTACAGTGGAATTATGAGATGCTTGCAGAACGAGAACTAAACAAGAACTGATGTAGCAGACCCACAATCCGAGACTAACTTAGTCTTCAAAACGCGTTACGCGAAACGTCTCGCATTAAGGTATCTGACTACTCTTGCGACAACTTTTTTCTAAAAACAATGGAAATAAGGGGTGGCATTTTAGATTTATTTAGTACATTTTAAGAAAAATATGCTAAAATTTAAAAGAGAAAAAGAAATTATTACTAAAATGGGGGAAAAAATGGGTCAAAATTTACAAAAGAATTACATAAAAGGGGCCCATTCTGGACAAAAAGTTTATGAACAAATTTTCAACTTTGATGTCTTGCTTTGCTATTCCTTTTTGAAATGACCTTTAGGATAAAAGATATTTTAATTTTCACAAAAACTAGAGCACTTTATCTCTTAGTTATTATATGAAATTGCTTTAAAAAAACAGTGATTGATAAATCTGAGGCTTAAAACACTTCTTCTATTATACAGAACATACACAAAAAATTTCACTTCATTATTTTCAAAACTTTTTGAGCAATCGCTGTCCCCGTTTGAGCATTTTCAAAAAAAAAAAACTTATTTTGAGTAAAACGTAAGGCAAGTTGCTTAAAGTAGTGGCATCTGCTTTTACTGAAACACTTGTAGTTTTTGTTGTAAGGAATGGAAAATAATAAACTTGGTATTTTTATAAAGATAATAAGATGGCCTATAAAATAAAATTTTTAAAAAAATTGGGCAAAATTCACAATTTTAGGGTAGTCGGATACCTTATGCTAGTCCTTTTTTGATAATTTATTTTGTTCATCATGCGAATCACTTGTTGTATTCGAAGAACACGTTAAGAAAGATACCACTGTATTTAACTATCGGAAGATTTTACGAGTTCCTTCCTTTTTTAAACAAAATCTTGCCTTTTAAATAAACTACATCTATTGTTCCAAGTTTTGCACTTTGGCATTATTTTAGAACTTAGCATGTACTACCTGAGGTATTAATTCGCGTAATAGTTAAATTTTTCCCACTATTTTTATTCCGTTTTGCTTACATGTATTATCGAGAGAAAAACTTAACAAACACGATTCTTACAATTTAACAATGACATTGATAGATCTCACGCACAAATAGTTTTTATATACCATAAAATTTGCTACTGAACCTGCATAAAAATGACCTACAATAATTCCAGTCCATTCTTGCGGCAACGAAATGCGCCTACCTCGTAAAGCCATTGACTGGTTACATCTCCAGCAATAAATTTTGGTTCAAAAATATTTGAGGAGTATTAAGCGAAATATTATTTATAAACACAAGAGTTAATATATAAAATGGAAGTTGTTTGAAAACATGCGATAAACACTAAGTCTAATTGATATTCTCTTATAACATTGAATCACCTGTGTGACTTTTTCATTTTTCTCGTACACTATATTCATGTTTGGAAGAAATTCCGTATTATATAAGAACTACAGCATTGAAAGGAACGAATTCGCGTACATTTCAGAATTTGAAAATGATATTTTGCTACGCGGCTTTAGGCATTTCCACTTAATGTTAAAAAGCAGGACTTTATCAAGGAACACATTTGAAGAAAGAAAAATATTAAAATATCAGCAAATATAAAATAATAATAGATAAATTCTTTCATTATACAGTATCCCTTGAAATTTCCAAATAATGAAATTCAAAATCAATTTAGCATTACAATATAAGAGAAGAAATATATTTTCTACACAGGAAAAAAATACATAACAAAAATAGAAGCAATGGTGTAGGCAAACCTCACTTACAGGGGGAAGGGATTACGAGTCTACAATCTAAAAAAATCGTAGGCGTAAAAGCGAAAGAATAATCTCAATGGTGAAGATTAAATATATGTTGGTCAATAAGGGGGGGGAGAACCCCTTAACCCTCCCCTTGTGTACGCCACTGAGTAGAAGGGAGGGAGACATAACGATAATATGTTTAATTTTTGAATTCTTTTATTTAACATTGTATTTCAAGTCAAATTTACGAGGAAAATATTTTTTCGTGAAAAGGAAAAGCTGAAAAGAGGTATTGGAAGGGATACTAAAGATTTATTAATATTTAGAAAAATATTATAATTGGATTGATTGTTTAAAAACGTCCGATTTCGGAGTTACACGAGGGCAACTCGCGACGAACATCTTAATTTTGAATCCCAGTGAAGGGACGAGAATGACACTTGACTAACCCATTACACTCTCCAAATTTGTCCGTCGTGTAGCCCAAATTGATGTCCATCAACCCTTCCACATTGTGGGCCTTTAGAGGTATAAATTTTCGAAAACATGACAAGCGCAAAAACAACGCCAGTCAAAAGTTCGCGGCCATGACCGCTCGGCCAACGCGGCTACATATTATAATTGGAAGACAATGTTTTCATTTTTTAAAATGCAATTAGTGAGTAGCCTTAAAAAAGGAAAATAAATTCCTGTCAAACTTTTCACTTACTTTCAAATGAAAATTGATACAATGCCAATTCTAAATGATACAAAAATGCTAATGTTCGTAGCAACAAAAACGATAATAAAACATACAAATAAAATGCAATACTATCGTAATTATTTTACACGTAACTTTTTCCCTTTTCGCAATTTAGGACAAAATCAGAACCACTCTTCAGTATAACCGAGTCACGAATTGTTTCAAATCAGTTCATAAAACGTCTGCAAGAAGAGGAAGAGATATATTTAAATGTCACAGTGCGCATAATAAAGTGTCCAAATTTTAAGCCAACTCGCGTAAAATATCTTTTACTATTTCCAGAACTACTTGAATGGTAAAAATCCGAAGAACAATGAAGGAAACATAAATCTCTCTGGTACTGGGAGATAGTTTGCATTTTTTCGAGGAATCACCTACACCCTTTCAAAGCAAGAGAGAGACCAACGTCTTCTCTTTCAATTGTATCGAAGAAACCTGTTTTTCCCATAACAGGAAGAAAAAAATATGAACTTGTTATTCATTCCCTGGTCAAGAAAAGAAACAGAATTCCGAACCAAGTTTACTGACGTTCTGTTGTTCAAAGACAAGGCACAGACCTCACCAGACTATGAAAAAGCATGTGGGCTATCAATCAAAAGTGGAAAACATACACGCGCAGAATGGTTAAACATAATAAGGTTTCTTGTAAAATATCCACATAAAACAAAAATGTATGCAAAAAATAATAATTCCTAAAAAATAAAAAAAAATTTTCAAGATTTGACTACACTTATAATTTGATTTCAATTAAACAGTAACAAATAAAAAATTGACCACATATTGGCAAAATTAGAAAAATTCACTGATTGCATCTCGATTAAAATTTACAAATAATAGAGTGAGAATTATATTAACGTCGCACTAAGCAACACAAAGGCTATTAGCAACGGACCTCATTTCAAGTGATGAGTACGTTCACACCACGACCACGGGAAGACTTCGAGCCACGACAGATAGGACGTGCATCGGCCTCCTCTACTCAAGGGAACATTTACATTCCACACAATCAAATGACATGGGCCCCAAACCTGTCAACTCCGGCTGGGATCGAACCCACAACCTCGGTCTTACTAGGCAGGCACGTTACCTCTAAGCCGCCGAGCTGACCCATTTTAAAATATATATTTTAAAAAAAACCTTAAAATTGCACATAAATATATCTGGATTGATAGACAACTTACATTAAAGCCCTTTTTCAATGAATATATCGAGGGGAAAACAAAATACACGCGTTTGATCAATAATTTATGATTATGTATTCTTACGGGATCATATGTGTAAAAGCTATGTAAATTAAAATTTAAATGTGCTGTATAATATCTTTTGGAATAACAATTATTTGAATAATCTATGGGCGGGCAACGTGAGAAGCGGCGACATCTCCTCTCGAAACCCTATTCCAACCGAAAAAAAATATCATCAACACCAGCCCGACTTTAAACACAACACTGCGCCGCCGAACAAACTTTCCAAAAATCTATTATTTTTGCCACAGAAAAATTCCTTTCTCGAAATTCTCACTTTTCCCCCAAACCCAAATAGAATCCGCATCTGCATAAAGCATGAACATTTTTCATTTTGCACGCCGACTGCGATGTTGCGTGTTAGCTCAGATGTAAAGTAGCAGTAGATTTTGTTCAGCTGTAACCCGGGTATGCGAGATGATTCACGGTGACGCAACACACCAGTACGTGGATGGAAAAGAAGGCAGGAGCCATGTTTGTTCATCAGGAAAGGAAAAGATGGGTCTCGAACGATGATGTCTCTAATCTAGAGACGAATCTCAAACAGTAGGGCGGAAATGTCTTGTTTGTCTTGCGGTGATCAGGGACCTTCGTTAACTAGATCCAGCGCCGAGCTATTTGTTTGTCTTTGGGAACATGTTTTGTGCCAGGCATGTGATTGGAAGATTCTGAAACAATATGTCGCTCTCGATTCCAACATCATACATCGAACCTAATAGATTATAGTCTAGTTCTGCTGTACGGAACACAGATTATACCTCTAAAGTGTACTCATTCGTGATTAAATAACGAGGAAAACTTAAGTGCATGTCAGTAAAGTTGGTTGTATAGTTTGTTTTGTTGTTTCTTGAGCATCCGTTCAATTATAAACTATTTATTAAAACTGCATTCACGTTTTTTCAATTTATGAACAGTTCGGAATGACTTTTTAAAGAAAAGGAACAGCACATTGAAGTTTACTACCAATAGCTGAAGTAAACAGATTTATTAACTCATAAAAATCCACACACATCATATGTTATTTTATGTAACAATATTCTGCAGTAATGAAACAAAAAATATTTTTAAAAAGAACCACTCCTCCATTTCCCCCCAGCACTCCAGCGCATATTTCTAATAATGCTTATTTGAGAGGTTTATAATTAGGCATCAAAAATCACAATAAAGATTGGTATCCTAAAATGAACGTTTTATCATTTATAGCTGAATTTAACAACCTAAAATAAAGGTTAATATTTATATTGGTTTACCAGAATAGAGATACTTTAGAAATAAAACACTCAACTGGAAATTAAATAGAATAATGGCAACATATTCATTCCATCTTTTACAAAATGTGTTATTTCCCAATATGAATTCAAAATCAAATAAAAGCGACATGATTTTATTAAACTCCCAGCAGGAAAGTTAAATAAGAATAAAACTGAAAAGAAAATATAAACAGCTCCAAAATTACAAATAAACTTTCTAGGAAATTTGAAAACAATACTAGTACATTTGTCTTACGTAGGGTCAAAGGTCAGTAACTAAGAATCGCGGTTCACTATTAAAATTTCAACTTCTTGGATGATCTTCGTATAATTCTGTTCCACAGAAGGATAATTTTAAAAGAAAACTAATTGTGAAAGTGTGTGTGTGTGTGTATGTTTTCGTATCTTTTAACTAGAACCATAACTGATAAGTTCAAGGAGATCAGGTGAAGATGGGCGTTTCTTTAAAAATCACGTGGTACGTTAATTTTGAAGGGGGAAAAAATTTATAAAACATAAAACAATGATTAAATAACCCATGTAGAGGTCGTTCTGAATGCATGAATTTAGGGAGAGGGGATAGATACAGTGGCGTAACGTACACTCCCGCATTGCGGGGGCCCCAGGGTTCTAGGGGGCTCAAAGCCTGAATGACACCAAGTTGGAATCCTTCCAAACAAGATCCGACATGGGGCCCCAAACCTGATTTTGAAGGCGGGCCCTAATATTCTCCGTTATGCTACTGGATAGAAATGAAATAAAGCTCAGATGCTAAGCTCAAAAATAAGATGTTTTAGCTTAAAATATGTATATATTCTTTAAAACAAAAGGCATTCGACAATTACTGATCTAAAATGACTACGCTAAATAAGAATTTAGAAATTGGCTTAAGAATGCAAATATTTGGAATAAAACCCTATAAAACTCATATATCTGACGTAGAAAGTTTTTAAAAACAAGTGAAGAGACAACAATGAAAAGGGGAAAAAGTGTTCCACGTTTAAATTTGAAACTATCAATAAATAAAATGCAGTAATGCTTTACTCTTTTATCAAGTCAATTTTAGATATATTCAATTGAAAAATATAATAAAATAATGTGTGCAATGGATTTCACTAAATATCAAAACTTCACACATTATCTTCAATTATACTCATATTCGATCTCCTAAACATGTGGAACTTATCAAAATCCATACGCAAAACTTTTCCTCAGCGTTTAACATGTTTTAATAGTCTTCTCCAAGTGGTCAGTCTTCTTTTTAAATCTTTTAATTTGACTTTTCGTCTTTTATTTAGTATTGCGAAAATCAAAACAAAAGGATTTGCGGCTCTTGTTCGAACGAAATTCGCCCTGTTTAAAGGAAGAAATTATCGAAATACCCATTGTGTTCGTGTTTGAAATGACTGCAGTGAACGGCATTGATAGCACAAGCACAAAAAATAGATTTTTCTACGAATCTCAAAACTTGTACTTTAAATTCAAGGTTCCAATATTGTACTTTATTACGATTTTTTTTTTTTTTTGGCTGCATTGTTTTTATCGATATATATTAGTAATTATATATGCAAGCTAATATTTTGATGGAAAACATCTCGTCTCTCGTAATTATCAAAAAAGATTATTTTCAAATATAGACCTTTTAAATTCTTTTCACAGAGTATCCCGTCTATAATCTTAACGAAAATTCCAACTTAAAAATATATACAGTACCATCGATATTATTATATTTAGTTCAAAACACTTTGGTTATAATTATATTTAATTCAAGTCTTATCACTTCTTTTCTAAATCAGTTATTTCCTAAGAGGGATACACACCTCCTTGGAGTCAGTCATGAACGCTGAGGGAAGCGCGAAGGGTTTAATTTCAACAACATAACATATATTATAATAAAAAAAAAATGCTTAAAAATTAAAATAATTTAAAATTTTATCGACCTATTTCTCTCCAACTTCGATACCAAACTCGTTCATTGGAAAGGCAACAAGTTCAGATTATTTTTAAAGGGAGAGAAGCGAATATAAAGTATGGGAGCCACTATTTTATGTATGTGAATGCTGATAAAACAAAAATAGTTATCAGCAGAATAGTTATGTATGTTGAGTGTGTACGGTAAATTCTCGAAGTATATAAAGATTTCCGAACACACGGTGAAGAATACGAAAGTGATAGTCGTTTAGATTTCCAAAAATAAATAAAATTTTAAAATTTAATTCTCATGTTTATAAAAAGGGCATTATCTTTATCAGTTTTATTAATGATATATATAAATACAAATCGAAACTACCTTTAGGAATTGTTTAACCTTGATTAAATACGCAAAGGGAATTTCATGTTACTCATTCATATCCTCGTTTTAACTACGTCAGATTTTAATATTACATAAAATCTCGATTGAAATGGAATCGAAAGTAATTTTGATTGTGAAATTTTAATATAAAATATAGAAAGGGGTTTAAAAACGGATTCTTTTAGCAATTAAGAAAATATTCCTTTATATAATTTATATGAAATACATTTGCTATGAGATATTCAGAATAGTAATACATACTGTAAAATATAGATCTCTATTGCCCAAAACAAAATTATATCTATTCCGAAAATTGACGTAATTGACATTCATATCTCTGGCATTGTGATACCTCATAACCACTACCAGTAGATTACCAGATATTAAACAGAACTTTACAAACCCAAGATATGTCGGAGTATTACATCATGGACAAACGAATCAATCGAAAGTATTTGCAAGAGCGGGTGCTGTGATGAGTGGTGGAATCAATAAAACATACCTATCTCGGTTAACCGCAAATCACTTTCCCTTCAAAAACAAAGTATCGAAATCATAACGGCACAGCATGTCATTCCATAGCTGAAATATGTGGTTTAGACAAAATATGTGAAATAAAACGACGTGGTTATAGAGTGATTATAGGTCATAAAATCTTTAAAAAGTTTGTTTTGTTAGGATGTGGTTACAATTTCGACGAAGAAAGTGTGTTATTTTGCGATTTCAATCGGGTCGTCGGTGTCGAAACTTCTTGGAGTGACAGACAGTAGCCTTTTTGTTATGACCTACATTCTCGTACCGAAGCCCCAAGTATATATGACAACATTATTTTATAATGTCTAGGCTGCAAATTTCTGTTGTATAGGCGGCTAAACAACAAAAATAAATTTTTAAAAAGTATAAAATGTGTCACGACATTTTCATGAAAAAGGATGGGCATACTTTGGACAAGATTCAGTAAAAATCTCCCGAATGGAGAGTATTAAATATTATAACTTAATTAACAAATTCACATTGGATTCTTTTCATCCATGTTTCTTGCATGAAATATATATATTTGAAAAATTTGATAAAAGGCAAAACGAAGATTTCGCATCATTAATTATCAATAAAAATATATTTCTACGTGTTCCCATGAAACTTTAAATAATTTTATTTTAATTGCATTACAATGACAAATAAGATTTTCAATTCCTACACATGATTTTACTAGTATATATATCCACGTATACACACATATATGTTCATGACCATATTATTAAGGGGAAGAGTTGTTCAAGAAATTTCTTTTCCAGATGGAAAAATAAACTTTCAACATAAAGTTTTATTTTTTCAATATATAATTTGACCTTTAAAATATTCAACAATTCAGATTAGATTCCAACATGCGAAAGATAAGATTCTTGAAGATGTATGGGAAAAATTAGCTTTTTTAACAATTGTTTATTGACGTCGAATACGATGCCACACAAAACCTTTGGCAACGACGTCCTAATTTTGAGCCACAATCAAGAGACGAGGAAGAGTTTAGTTACTCTGAGCTACTATCGCATTTTCTGAACTTCCCCATCACACCAGATCTTCAAATCTCAACAGATTTAATGAGCCTCTCTATAGGGCCGGCATTTAGTGACATCAAAACTAAAACA
>BMAV01022540.1:686607-722040 GCA_019973955.1 Trichonephila inaurata madagascariensis
AATACATGATTCGCCGGTATTTTCTATTCGAAATTCTTAATTCTGAATGAAACAATGGGCTAAATTCAAATGACGTCGTAGTCACATAAGAACTCTAACAACGTGTTTCCAGCCAATTAGTTTTTGCGCTTCGCTGTTGCCCACTTTTTCTTACTTCATATTAAAATGTTGACAACAATAATAATTCACTTACAATCGTATAAATATATATATATATATATATAATCTATAGATAGTTATATAATATATTTTTAGCCCAGTGGCTGAGTGGTTAATGCATCGCGCTACCACGCCACAGGTCCGAGGTTCAAACCCCGGGCTGGGCAAGGCTGACTCAGCCATTCATTCCTTCAGTGGGTCGATAAATGAGTATCAAGCTTACTTGGGAACTTAACACGGGTTTTCACGTCAGACTGAGCACATGAGCGGAACATCTGCTGATGCACCTCAAGGCCCAAGATCACGTATACTGAGATGGGCACAGTAGGCCTCGGCCCTCATGGACTGTCGCGTCACTGAATTAAGTTAAATAATCTATTTATATAAGTATATGTAAGAATTTTTGTCTTAATTTTGAAAAATTTTGAAGAATTTTAATACTTGGACATTTTTACCCAATTATCAAATTTTAAATTTAATCTAAATTTTGCAAGTAGTATCGATAACGGCAGCTTTCAATTCAATGGAGAACATGTGATTGTAGTTATCATGTGACCGACGAATCTGAACCCTTCGCATTAGTATTAATTTCCAGATAATAGTCCCATGCACACGAATCATTCTGTTGGTTCCTTTCACGTTATCTCGTATAATCAGTTTTAATGGTTTTGTCCTTCACAGATGTACCTCTTACATGACATCTTAATTCATCGACATTAAAAACATGTTTTGTACTAATTTCTCCCAACGTATTTGCTCGAAACTAGAAAAGGGGATGTCTTATACCTCTGTAGTCTTATTATAAACGTGTTGTACCCTCCTTATCTTAAGTTCCAATTTCTAAATGGTATGCGATCACGAAACCGATAAAATTACAAAGTAACGAATTAAATTATAAATTTCCAAGAGATGCACTCAGGTATCGAACAAGACAATCGAAGACCCTAAAACTTTTTAAGGATTTTTCTTCTTAGGAAATAAAAAGAGGCGTAGTCCTCCGAGCCATCCCCGGGGCTATACAAGAGCAAAGACCTTGCTCGTCTCCAAATGAGGGGATTTATTGCTGGCCGGTGACAAAGAAGTCTTTCAACCCATAAGACGGCTGCCGCGTACAGTAAACCGGTCGAAGAAACAGAATAAAACAGCTGGACTCGGGAAAAAAATCGGAATTTTTAATTTTTTAAAAAACTTAAATCACGTTCGGAGAAAATGCCGTGACGTTTAATAATCGTGTAGTCACATCTTGCGGTTGGGTTGGAAATGAGTTGGAAGGTCTTTGTTGTAAAATTGTTACAGTTTTTATTGTTCTTCATACTGGTTGATCTGAAACAGAGATATGTGGGTTTGGTTTCATAGTATGTCCAATTAACTTTGCGTACTGCTCGCAGCGGGTTAAGTTGCATTTGATATTTAAAAGATTTTTGTCGGATATGAAATAAATAAATAAATGTCTATGTTTCCCGAAATATTTTTGGAAAAAAAAAAAAAGCAAAATTTGCAAAGCAATTTTGTTTTTTGAGTGGAAATTATTGTTTATCATAATCAATCTATATTATCACTTTTTCTCTTGAAGTTTTACTACACATTCCGCAGCTTATGTTTTGCAATAATAAGTACAGTAATTTAGAAAGTTAATTAAGAATTGCATTATTGATGGAAGAACAAATTAATAATATTTAACCAATTATAAAATTCAACCTATCATGTTCACCATATACCCTAAAAGGAAACGATTCAAGTCTAACGATTAGAGAAAAGAAAGGGCGATACAACAGCGATTTGAGGATAAAAAATTTTTGAAGCAATGGGAAGAGAAGAAATATTTTCAAACATACAATATAGCAATGGCATGAAGTTCTGAATGATAAAACTGTCGTATTCAAAATATTTTAATCATTTACAGCAATAATATATTCATTCTATGTTCTTATATCAACCTTTTTCAATTGTCGCCTTCCACTAACAAATAGAGAACTATTGTAGATCAAACCAGATTAATGTTTAAGCAGCCAATAGGCTAAATTGATTCACAGACAATCCATTTATTAAATTGCTTTCATCTCTTCAGTGGGTAGATAAATGAGTACCAAGCTTGCTATGGAACTTAACACTGGGGGTTAGATCTTGGGGGGAGGGGCAAAGTCACGTATACTGATATCATCTCGGAGGTATTGGTACAGTAGGCCTTGGTCCTCATGGGCTGTTGCGCCACTAAGTTAGGGTACCCCAGTGATCCTTCTCTATTTTCGACCCTCCATCTTGTCATCCAATTTCTCCTTTTCCCATCCAGACCACAGAATTATGAATGTTTGGCGCAGTATAGCCAAAACTGGCTCTTGCGCCATAAAACACCAAACTCACTCACGCGCTACTAAGTTAAACAAAATGCACTTGATTTGAAGATACACATATAATATGAGAATTTTTTTTAATTTTTAAAACTTTTTAATGTATCTTAATACATGCGATCCTCTTTTACTAATTATCAAGCTTGAAAAATTGTATTTCAATTTTACAAGTAGAACAATAAGTACAAATCTAATGTCTGTTTTGATTCTAATAGAGAACATGTGATTATATTTATCATGTGACTGTCATGAATATAGCCTTTTAGTAAAGGAATATGTAAAAATATCTTCAGATAAAAGATTTACTCTTGTAAATAGAGACCGTAAGTTCAAACCTCGATGCTGATCTTACTTAAATGTTTAGTCAGCCATGTGTGTACATTCGAAAAAAAAGGAAAGGAAAAAAAATTTAACAAAAAATTTCATGTTGAATAATATATAAAAACTCCACTCAGATGTATCACTTTAGCGATGAAGTAGCTCCTACCACACAAAAAGCGAAAACAGGAAAAATAACTTAATTACTATTTTTGAATAAGTAGGTAATTAATATTTAGTATGTCATCTGACACGATGAGCAATGTATTATTTTTATTACTTGTGTGACGAAGTGTGATGTGGAAAAGGAGTAAAAAACGAAGAGTTAAAAGGAGAAGAAAAAAACAGACATTCCTGAGGATCCCTAACCTTAAAAGGTCGTCTGCAGAGCAACGCAACAGGTGTCTATAGCCATGACCTCAATTCGGGCTCCTCCGAAATCAAATGATATGAATGAATGAAAACGAAATACACAAGAGAGATGGGTTTTTATCCTTTAGCGAAGCATTTTTTTTTTATTTTTATTTATTTATTTATTTATTTATTTTTTCTTTTTATTTTTTTTTCCCTCATGCACTACGAAAAGCGAAAAGGATCTTATTTCCTTCAAGAAGAGATTGAAACAAGAAAACCAAAAGTGGGTAAAGCCTGAATTTGAAGTGAATCCAATCGATAGGAATTAGAAAAAAAAAGAAAAATAAGAATCAATTTCAGTTTTAAGATGGGAATTTTTTGGAAATGGAAATCGATTTCGGTGGATAGATTAGTTCACGGTGTTTAGTTTTTTTTTTTTTTTTTTTTTGAGAATGATATATTTTTATAAGGAAGCAATTTGGGGACTTAACTGGTTTTTGATCTAATTTCTATTTAAATCTCTACGTAGGCGCCACTGTTATAAATTTTAGAGCAGAATTAGAAATATGTATAATGTTATATTATAACTTCGGACATAAAATCCTTCTCATATTGCAATGTTAATATTTTCCCTCTTTTTAATTCTTTTCGCAATGTAGATTATTTTCTTAGAATAAAATAAAATTTTTGAACAACAATTCAGAGAACATAGAAATATATATATATATACTTGATTCTGAAATGTGTCAATGAAAAGAAACATAGAATTTTTCATGCTGTTTCCTCAAAGTGAAAAATATTGCACAAATGAAATTTAACAACTACGAAGTTTTAAACAAAATTTAGACCTATTTTATGAGACACGAGACAAACTTTATTCACTTTTGGCAACAATCGCAGCCTACTTTTTCTCAGACAGAATTTAGACCTCTGAATTCGTTTTACTACAGAGATGCTTTATAACATTCCACGAAGGATTCTTCTATAGATTATATGTATCATTGCTTTTATAAAGGATGCTTCTTACATACATTTACAAGTCTGCTGTTGTAGAATTGTAATTAAAATCGCGAACCTCCTATTTTCCAAACTTTGTAAAAATCATACTTTCAATTTTTGCAGTCGAATTCACTTTAAACGAGTAAATATTTTATACCACTAAATATTTCTATTGGCAATATGGGATAGCAGTTAAAAACAGTCGTGAAATATTTAATTTAATGCAATTCAAGTAAGGATTCTGAAAAACCCACGTGTGAGAACTCATTCCCAAACTAGTACATTTTCTAATTAGTACACTAGTACATGTATTAACATAATCTAAAGCTAAAAATAAAATTCTTTAAAAAAGAAGAAAAAAACTGAAACTGCAGCGTAATGAACATTTACGTTAAATCGAAATTCAAAAATTAAACACTTTGTCAAATGCTAAATGTAGTTTCCGTAAACAAACCCATTGACAGTTTTAAATTTCATGCACACTGCCCTTAATTACCGTAAAATCCGGCGCATAACGCGCATCCCCCTTTTTACGAAGAAACCTAAAATGTACACATGCAATGTTCTTATGTTTTTAAGACATTTATTCGAGGTATTATCCCAGGCTTTTAAAAAAATATATATACTTCAAGAAATACAACCCTTTAAGTTCACAAGAAATGTCATTTCTTTTAAATAAACAGTATTTCGATCTATGTAAGAGTCTAATTTTTTTCTGCGTTCATCTTTTTTTCATTTTTAAAGCTCTCATTTTTATACCCGGCGTAGAACGCGCACCCGTACATTTCAATCTTATTTTTTGTGTTCAAAGAGCACGTTATACGCCGGCTTTTACGGTATAAATATCTTGCTCTTTTTCAATGAAATAAATATTTGTGATAGCATTATATTAATCATTAATACTACTTCGCATCTTAATTTTAAATTTAAGTACGATACTAAAATTCCAGTTTCACACACGTAGTTCTCTTTTTTTTAAATGCGTCATCGTAAAATAAATTGCGTAATATTATTTACCTTCAATGTCCTAAAGAGAATGTTATTCTAAGAATACATTTTTTGTAACGCAAAGTAAAAAAAAAATGTCCTTGCATGAAACAACTTTAAAAACCTCAAAAAAGAGCAGTAATTAAAGCGTATAATTATTTGAGAATTGAAACGATCAGACAAACTTCTCAGAAAAATACTTTTTAATACGGAGAAAAAAATTTAAGAACTGGAATTGGATCTTAATTGTGATCATTATAAACTACAAACCTTTTACAATTGCCTACTATTTATCTCATTTACCTTTTTGTCTTTTAAAGCAAGGAAGCCTCACAATTAACAATATATTAGTATTCCGTTTTATACATTTTATTAGCCATAAGCATTGGCGTAGGGATATTGAGTAGCAACCTATCTCTCCTACCCCCATAAGAATTGCTGTGGACTAAAACACTTAAATAGATCACTTTCTAATATTTTTTTTTTATTTGTATACCACCTTTTCAAAAAAATTCAACATTCGAAGCCACGTACTCCACATAAACATTCGTTTTGCTTTGAAAATAAACAATGAAATTGATTTTGAGAACTAAGTTGTAGTGGGAATGGCCCTATAAGCATAATTTTTTTTAACTACGAGAAAATTTGACAAATAAAATCAAGAATCTATTATGAAACATGATTTTGAATGTGTTTCAAATAATTTTCGCGATATTTTCAAGAAAAGCCACCTATGGGATTGCAAAAATGTTCAAAAGAACAGTACAGTAACTCTCCGAACTGACGCGATAGGTGAGACTGTGTGACAACAGCTTAAGTCAGGGTAGAATTTCGCGCGCATAAAAATACAGATAAAATATTTTTAGTTGGGGTCAAAGACTAAAGTAGAATAAAATTTTAAATAACACAAATACAAAATCGCAAACCAAAATTATTTGGTTTGCGATTGGTTAGTTTTTGGTTATTTTCGAAAGTTATTTGGTTTGATAAAATCTAATAAAATAGTCTGCTGGCTCAAAGATTTTTCTTCTCCCGTAAAATTTCCTCGTAGCTGCTCGCTAACTTTTTATCCTTGTTTTGTCGAAAAAATACGCTCTTTGTTGGAGCCTATATTTCCTAAAATTTGCACAATCCTTTTTCAAAGAAACTGAGTCTTTCTGTCAAATTACTAACCGTCATTCGATCTTCTGATTGAACTGGGTCTAAGGATTCAAACTCTTTAATGTCTTGCTCTTGCTCATGCATTTCTATTAGCTCATCCATTTTATACAGCGTTCTTGGAACGCGCTATGTAGAACATACCACAGATTGGAAAAATGAACAAATTCAAACAAAAAAGTGATACGCAATCTTTTATAACATATCAAACTTGCAATGTAGTGTTAATTAATGGAGAACTATCTATCAGAAAATTTTCTGAGTATAAATATTATTCATTTGATATAACGAGAAAGTAGACTTTATGAAACACTTAATTTAATATCAAAATATACGGTAAGATCCTTTAAAACATTTCTTATCAGAAAACAGAGTAATAGTAAAAACTAAACGATTATATAAGTGGTTCCGAACTTAAAACGTCGATTTTACTTTTCTTCTAACTTCCAATCATTTTGATGTTATTGTACTTCGACAATTTTAACGATTTGAGTGATGTTAAGACTTTCAGGCACGATTTGAAATTTATTACTGAAATTGTATTGTTTTTCAGATCGATTCGTGGTCGCGATTAAGAACATAAGATAATAAAATATCCAAGCAAATAAAATGGAAAAGAATGATTAAAAGCAGAATAGCTTTATAAAACGAAAAACAAATATTTTTCAATCTTAAAATGTTCGTAAGTATAATTTTTACAAAGTCAGAACCTTTACTTGTATAAAAAGCAAGGAGTCTCCTCTTTATAAGTATATATACTTATAAAGTTCTCCAAAAATATGTTTAAAAACATGTTAAAAATAAATGCATTATTTTTTATGTCACAAATTTTTAATATGTATGTGCAAATTATACATACACTTTCGTTCACGTTCAGGTGTACAATAAACAAAAAAAATTAACATACAATCTATATATATCTAAATGATTAAATAATATTAGATCACATTCGTCATTGTCGCCCAGCCAGTAGGGTGGCTATGACCCTCGGCTTGTAACCGAGGGGGGTTCGGGTTCGAATCCCGAGTAAGACATGGTTGTATCTTCTTCGGGAAAGAAGTCGGTCTTTCACCTGTAATGGATTCCCGTCTCGAAAGGAAAAGCAGCGCACCTCTTCTTGTTCTATGCTGGGATCATCATCTGTAATAAATGTGTATATTCTTCTGTTGTATTGTATGCTTTCTGTTCTTCACTTGTATTTCATATGTTCACAGAGGAAAAAAACACACGACAACAACATCACATTTTCATGGAGAAGAAAGTAATGATACTAATTATTAATTTAAAAACATTTTCAGAAATGAAAAATTTAGAAATTAAAATCAAAATTAATCCTGAACACACACATGTTAAAGCAGGGGTGCCCAACCCAAATGACCTTGCGCGGGCCACTTCGGAAAAACATTATAATCTCACGGGCGCACACATAAAAGTATATCAGATTTGGAAACAAAAAAACATTTATTGGAGTGAAAATTTAAAACAGAATGAATTCTTATTATTTTCATTATTTTTCATGTATACAGACATAGGTAATATAATAATGTTTATATAATATACTATAATACAATGATCAAATAATGTTTAAAATATTACAGTTGCCATTTTCTTGAAAATAACGATGTTCCCTTTGAATTGATCTTTCGTTACTCATTGTTGAAATTTGATTGTGCTGTCATTCGCAAACGATAAAGTATACATTGCCCTTATCTTAACCGTCCTGAATACTTTTTTTTAACTTTAAAAAACATCTCTGACTGCCTCGCTTTTTTGGGCAGTCTAAACAGGAAAGGAGGAAGAGGAGAAATGAAAGTCGCACCCACAGAGAATCATGTACCATCCATAGTAAAGGATATGCATAGAGCAATTCGGAATTTATTAAAAAAGTAATTTATTACAGTAAAATCCAATGTAACTGCTCGATAAAATATAAATCTATTTTAATCTAAATGACATTTCTATTATCAAAAAGGATTTATTTTAAAGCAAGAACAGGTAACAGGCAAATATATTATAGATTTATATATATATATATAAAAATTTCCCCTCAAATAAATTTCAAAATAAAAAAAAAAAACTTTATATAACTGGTATTTACAAATTTTTAAAAAGAGTCGGCGGGCCGCAACTTACGTACTGGCGAGCCGCGTGTTGGACAGCCCTGTGTTAAAGTATCATATTTTACATACCATGAAGTGAAAAGTTAAGACTTAAGTGTAGTTTTACATCAGCACTATGGATCTGCGATCTGAAGATCTCAACTAATCATAAAATCATGTTCATTTCTATTTTATTGAATTCAATCGGCCCAACCCCTTACTCTTTTGTGTCCATCGTAGCCGAGTAGCAAACTCGTGTCCGGTGAGTCCAGGTTCACCGAAGATTTACCATGTAGAGGGCCTAATGCACATTAAATCTATTCTAACTCACGTTGAGGGGGATGTGGAAGTTTAGAGTGTCATCCTCTTTACTTGACAGTGGTTCACAACTACAAGGTTCGTCGCCAAGTTAATAAAAAAAATCAAATCCATAACTATTGTAATTTAAATTATAACATCATATTTTTTATGTTCCTAGATATTTACTTATCATTGCATGGATTTAAAATTGCAGAGTAAAACTGCTTGAACTAAGTTCCAGTTAAATTTTGTAAGATAATTACAAAAGCTACAGCATAATAAAAAACTGTACATCCAATGACTGCCAAAAAATATTTTAAATAAATCCTATAACGTTAAAAGAAATTGAGTTCAAGAATGTTTGAAAAAAATCTTTCAACAATCCTTTAATGGATTCAAGTGAAAAGATTACTCGATTCCCATTGAACACATTAAAATTCAAACGTCAAGTTATGGGGAAACGGATACTTAAACAACCCCGGGGGGGCGCCAGTAAATAAAAATGCTTTTAAATAACGTAAGAAATGTTAAAATTGTTATGAATTCTGAAAAAGGAACTTAATGTGGATCAATAAGGAATAATAGTACCTAAAATGTTTTCCACAATAAATTCGATCAAAATTATTAAAACAAGCAATTAAACTCATCCTTATATGATTAAAATATCTAATAACAGATTATATGCAAATGAGACAAAATATTTATCTTTCATGATTAGGTCATAAACGCGAATAGTATAAAAATACAGAAAGCAAGTAATACTTTCTTATGCATATAATGAGATGTACACACATAAAGCACCATTTGAGTGAAACTTTCACAATGATACGAAATTTGTGATAAAAAAAATGGAACTAAGATTTGAGAAATGAACCAAATTAGAACCGAACATAAGATAATCTGAAAAGCACTAATGTGTTTCATATTTTGAAATTTCAAAGTGGACAACAAATGCTTATTTAAAAATTATATAACTTTCTTTTTACTTCAAATTATTATTTTCTGTTTCTTTCAGATCCTCTCTCATTTTTTAAGAAAGAGTAATCTACTGTAGGCATATATCCCCTCCCCCTTCAAAGCGTTTAGGATTTATATTAATAAACAAATGAAATATATTTTTTAATCGATTATATACGTTAGACGCGTTGTGTAAAAAATTATGTAGTCAAATAAAACTTTAAGTATGAAACTGTTGTCAAGTAAGTTCAATTGAATAGATTCACAAAATAGAAGCTGATGCTTCCTTGTTTTATTTCCCACACAATTTTTAAACTGTGTTTACAAGTCGATCACCGTTTCACTAATGTTCCATTTTTCCTATAAATTATATAATAAGGAAATCACAATAAAAATAAATTCCTAAGATTTAACACTTGGGAAATAGTAAAGTGTTCTTTACACGTGTCTCATGTTTAAATAAATTGCATTAATTATTCTAAAAAAGATATCCCCGACTGAATTGAAAACAAAACGTAAAATGGATATCAACAGCACCCGGTTGATGAATTTTAGAGTAGAAACTTATAGACTCACAGTAAATACGGAAAAGCAAACATATACTAGCAAACGACAATAAACAAACAAAAAATTAATAAAATAAAACAAAAATTGGGGAGTAGCGGTTACAGGAGCTCAGCCTATTTTAAACGATAAAGATAAAAAAAATAACAAAAAAGTTGTTTATTATTATACCTTTGTCGGTCAAATCCGAAAGCTTTTCTGAATTTTGCCGGCTGTGACTGACCTCGTTTATTTCGCTTTTTAGTAATTCCAGTTAACGTTTTTGAGTTACAGATCGGCCGGTATTGTTTTGACTGCAGCTGTAGGCAGCAGTTCATGCTTGAAAACCTCACTTCTGCGCATGGCGAGTTCCATTTCGAATTCCACGTTTTTCACAAACGGCTCGTAAAGCGGATTAAAAGACAACGATTTCAGTGTTTGAGTCACCAGATTCAAAAACCCATGATCCGGCTTTTGGTAATGCTTCCAATAAGGATTGTTTTTGTCAAAAAAAAAAAAAATTGTTCTCGATAGTCATAAATTCTAGTAAGGAAACATATCATAATTCCATTGCTTGTGTAAACTATTAATGGGATTACTCTTCAATATTTTACAAGGTATGAGGAACTGGCCACTACACTTAAATTTTATATAAAAATTATAAAATTCCAACTTTTATTTTAATTTAACTTCAAACACTATCTATTAACTATTAAATAAATTTTTAATAAAGCAAAATGTAATGTTATTTTTTAAACATAAACGCTTACTCAAGTCACGCAACCTCATGGAACTAATAATTATTTTGTAATCGAAAGATAAGTCAAAGGAATTTTTTTAAAAAAATTGATATAAAATAAATTAATAAATTTTATTTATTCCGAAAATCGACTTCAATAAAAAAAAGATTTTAATTTATTTCAAATCAAAATTACTCATTTTGTTTCCAAATAAAAATAATTATTTTGTATTAAAAAAAGAATTACAATGATTGAGAAAAATAGTATGTTTAGAACGAATTATTAATGTCAGCCAATTACACGAAATAATTATTGTCATGAATTAATTGACTGAAAGCTGGTTTTCCTTGAAACATAATATAAAGGCAGTCAAGATTTATAATTAAATTACAAGGTGTATAAATACTTTTTTGTAAGTCAGTAAATAAAATAATTATACATCTTTTTTTTTAATACCGTTATAAAAAGATAAATAAAAGAATTCATAACATATCAAATATAGACTTATGTTAGACATCAAAATGATCGTAGATCATAGACATATGTGGATCGTTGTCATAGCAGCGCAAAGGTTGCTATAGTAACGCCGTCGTATGTTTTACCTACGGGATTCCGAATAGTAAGATTACAGTAAGCAGAATTCGAGAAGAAGAACATGTATGAAGGACGATTAATCTCCAACACGAATAGCAATAAATATTAAATCATCGTCTTAAATCAATTGTGAAAATTAATGGAAATGGCGTATACAAAATATAAATTAAAAGTAAATATTAAACTTGAAGAAATCTTTAATTTTTAATAAAATAAAAAAATGTCCAAGAATACGGCGATTTTTTTGCTCTGTTACTTAATTCATAAAGAACATATTCAGGGGGGGGGGGGAGAAATTCATCAGTTGCTTAATTAATTAATTCACAAAATGATATTACGACTTAATGTTGAAAAAATTTGCGGATAAAACACAGTTATAGGATTAAATTTATATTACATCAAATAATATTATGATTATTGTAAATAACAAGATCTCCCACAACTTAAAATTCCTTCTTATTGAGTCATTATTTATTATTTAAAATTTAAATATGTAGTATATGTGTATTTATCAATGAAATTGATTAAAAATTTTAATCATAAAATGATGTTAATGCACAGAATTTTAGAAAAAAGAAATCTTTTTCAATAACTTTACTTAACTGATATTAAATGCATTTAAAACTATTTTTTTCCCTTCCTCATTTTGACTATGCAAAACAATAATAATAATAATAATAAATAAATAAATAAAGATATTCAGAGATTACTGAATGTTATCTATTACATTAAAATTTTTCTCAGCATATATTTTACTTTATATTTACTTACTACAGATTTGAATACACAATAAAATTGAATGCTAAAAAAGTTCTTTTGAACTTCATTCGAAATACTAACTCATTTAAAATTAATTAGGTCGCCTGATTCTAAATATTTTTAAAAAGTTAAAATAAAAGATGTAATTATTTTTTCTAACATGTGATTTAATTGGAAAAAATTCAAAATAATTTTTATCTTATTTCGTCAAATATTATATCAAGATTAGTCTTATTTAGGCTTAGATATTAAAATTAAAGTACTTACATATTTTAATATCAGTAGCACAGAATTCTGATTATGATTTTTTTCCCCCTAGAACTGATATTTTACAATATTTCACAAGAAACTTATAAAGATAATTCTCGAAAATGTTTACAAAATTTTTCATGACGAATTATTTGTTCAATTATAGACAAAATTAAAATGAAAAATAAAATAATGCTTAGAGCAGTCGAGAAAATAACTGATTCGAATACAGAAATTTTACTATTTATTAATATCGTTGCCATTTCCTAAAAAAACTGTCAAAATACGAAAATAAAAAAAATAAAATTAAAAAATTTCGGCAGATTTTAAAAAATAGAAGTAAATATTGGTATTACTGCAAAAAAAACATGTTTATCAATAATTTTAACATAAAAAAGTCGCTAATTCTTATTTAAGAAAAGATTTTACTGATGTAATATTAATTAGAAATTCACAACGATTGGATAATTATATTATAACATTATAAAACTGAACGAATTAGTAATAACTTTTTTAAAGAATTTAACTGAAATAATTTTAATCAAATTTTGTAATTTTTCAAGCCATTTTTTATTTTTATTTCCACAAATCTTTCACTTTTAGATATTTAAAAGATTGCAGATATTTAAAAGAAGAGATACACAAATATATGGATATCATGAAACGAATATTTTAATTAAGTTAGTGCATTTAAGTATTTATCGAAACTTGGTTTCTAGAATTCCTTAATTGTCGATTGAAATAAAACTTAATGTAGAAAATTATGTATGTTTTCACTTTAAAGAAATCCTTATATAATTGTGAAAATAATCACATCTCTAGAAATGATGCAATGAAACAAAATTATGTTTAAAAACATAATTAAGCAAATTTCAGCACTTCTACATTAAATAATTATTAATTTATATTTTTATATAATTATTAATATAATTATATAAAATATTATATAATTTTGTATTTTTAAAAAATTATCCAAGCATAGTATTTTTCTTTTAAGCCAAATAAAGTAGAAGGTAGTCTAAGGAACTTAATGTTTACTTTAATTTTACTTTTAAATTCACACATTTACTTAAAATTAATTTTGTTATTTTTCGCAGTTTTTAAACCTTTTTTTGATGATTGATTTCCGCCATGATGCTTAGCACAATCTTCTCTACAGAATTTATATTTATTTAAACTATCTCTACTTGAAATTTCACTTAAATTTACGTAATTACTCAAGTAAAAAAATTACAAATATTAGAAATTTCAAATCAATTTCCCATTCAGCGATTGTTTTAAATTACTGTAATATTCCCTATATTGCTTAATTTTACGATCTATGAAAATTTTTAGCGAAAGTTCCCGATTTTTATACTTAAACGAAAGAATTATTTTCAATGTTTTACAAAAAATAATACTTAACAGTACAAATTTTTTTTAAAAAAACCCGACCCTGCTCAGTTAAATTTTACAGCACATTTCAACAGCAGATATCAAAAACAGGAAAAATAAAATTATAGCTTGGAAATTTCAAAAATGTCGCGGAGAAATTAAACAAGAAAATCGCATCCGATTGTCATCCACAAAATAATAACCCAAAACGTGATCAAAGCATCAATTTCTACATAAAATCAAGGTCAATTCAATCTGGCAATGCGATAGATATCCAAATCGTCTTCCTATAGGCCAGTCGGAATTGACAATCTAAAGAAAAAAAGAATGTTCGGAAAAGAACCGATATGCCATGTGATAGGTTACTTACCAAGTGATCCGTACTATTAACTTCAGCCATAGTATATCGCTGTATTAGACACAAACTACTGTCAGCACATGTTTGTGAAGAATTCCTCTTGCAGGTGCACCAGTTACATTGCTAGAATGTTTGGTCAAAGCGTATTCCATTCGTGATCGTGGCTCATGAGTGTATGTGTGTTTTTCCCCCTTAAACTCGATTAACTGCAAATCACACGAAACGTGGACTCTCGCCACCGCTTAACTGCTGTGAACTGGCTTTTGCGAGACAGGCACAGGTTTGCCCTAATGGGGAAAAGGGGGGAAGAAAAAGTTTTAGATCTTTTTTTCATTTCTATTTTTTTATTATTCGTTCTTGCGTTTTGTCGCCAAGCGCCATCAACAGGTGCGCCAAGGTGTCAGTGGAAAGACGAGAGATGGAATTTGCGAAGTAAACGCTGCGATTTGAAAATGGAGTCGTCGCCGAATTTTGGTGCGATTTTCGTGTTCGATTCTCTTGTTGTTTTGTACGTTTTCGATGAAATGTCATTCATTGTTCTTTTGAAATGTCCCCAAATAGGCTTAAAATGTAATCGGCTTATGAATTTCGATTTTTAAGTTAATATTGTTGAATAGTTTATTTAATATGATAACGAGAATGACAGTTTCCATTTTTAAGCTTGTATGTCATGAACAAAACTTTGATAGGAAAAAGCTTCTTTTCTTAAAAAATCAAAATAAATCTGTTCTGCATAATGAATGATGTACTGTAAAGGTTAATAATACTTTAAATTCACTAATTAAACGTGATAACTGTACAATAATATATTTAAACCGATAAAATGGATAACAAGCCTACAGAATATTTTAATCAGCAATAGCTAAAACATGCGTTGAAACACAATGAAATTGATAATGCTCTCATTTTATTAGCCTATTAAATTTTGTTCATTGTTACGTCCATCACATTATTACGTTATCACTAAATGCCATGTTTAAGATTTTTTTTAAAAGTTCTTCATACCTTAAATCTCAGTCACTAACCAATAAATTTTCATAAACATTTTCTAAAAAATATCAACAAATATAAAGCCTCAATAATATGGGCAGTACTAAGACTGGTTGTCTCTCATTGTCATAATATTCTAAATTAGAAGATGCTATTTTTATTTAATTGTATATCTATATGAATAATAACAACATTATTTACTTTTCAGTTGGTATTAGATCAGTGTTTAATAGTTTTTATAATGCAGTGCATAAGAAGTTATGCATGTGTGTTTGTGTTTAAAGACATAAATACAGTAGCGCACACAGAAATTTTTCAAGGGGGGGCCGGGGTCGAAAGTTCACCATTCTTGTATCATGCTCCTTTGGATTTTGTCGATTTTCGGGAACAAAACACAGTAAAAAACTAATTATTGAATAAATAATTAGCATTAATTAATAAAATTAACCATTAATAACAAATACTTAATTAATTTTTACGTACTATATACTAAGATTTATAATCAAACGGAAAAAAATCAAGGGCTTTCGGGGGGGGGTCCGCCCCCCCCTTGTGTGCGCCACTGCATAAATACAATTAAATACGTTTCCAAACAGCTTTAAATAGTATTGTAGGGTCTGAAATTTACTATTTTACCTTCGTCTGTATTTTAAGTATACCAATATCAGATAAATTAGACTCTTTTCCTATACATTGCTTTATTCAAGCTAGACATGAAGAAAAATCCAGCTGCATAAAATTTACTTCTCAAAAACATGTTATAATTTTGCCACTCATACATTTTTTTCATCTTAATATATTAAAATACTCCTTAAAACTTGTAACATATCCAAAAATACAATCAAGTAGCCAACTTAAATATTTTTAATGCTTTATTGATTTTTCATTCGACATATTTGGACAATCCGCGTATAACAGTAAGTAACAGATTTCTGTAACTGAAACGAATTCCAATATATTAACTGAAATTTTCGAAGTTGTAAAAACATATCAATTATATTCCTAAACCTTAAATATTTAGCATACGATTATCACAAAGAGAACACTCACTAGTGATAATTTTCTTTAAAGGACGTGTGGCGATGTGATATCTATATGAACCAGTACCAACATCACGCGCTGACGATCGTTTTGGCGTGATTGGTTACGTACTTGCGTTCGGAACGGAAGATACCCAGAACGAACCTTCTTCCTTCAGACGCATTGGATTCTGGATTTTGAAATAAGTTAACTGTTCATTCAGTGTTAGCAGCAAAAAATGACGCACATAAAAAAATATAGAGGTAGATTAATCCTATAATTGGTAAACTTATTCTACAAGTCATTTTTTTATGGGATGTTGAAGATAAAATTGTGTGTGGGATTTTCTTCGTATATTTTCGAAAAAACTGACTTTTGTCACTTTGGAATAAAATTAAAAAATAATTTAAATTTTATCCTTCGTGACATGTCTTTGACAAAGTAAACTTATCATTCGTAACGCAACATACCTACTTGCAAAAATTCATTACTTTTAAAATCACGCATGCGTACCAATCCATCTGTTCCTTTACTAATTCGTTCCGTTTTCCAGGTGGAATCTTCTAGCCGTTTTTAATTTTGGTCGCCAAGCCGGTGTAGGGTTGCCGAAATCATTGAGGTTTTTAGGGAGGGAGGAGAAAGGGGTAGGAGGGACACAAGTTGTGGGTGTGGGAAGGGAATACCGGAGAAAAAGAAGATGATCGAAAAGTGAAATCATCCCAAACGGGTTGGATGGTGAGAAACGGTGATCCCGCCAAGTCTGCCAATGAGCACTGGTGACAGGTGAACAGAAGAGCAATTTTCCCCTCCCCAATTCAGTGGAGAAAAAGAGAATGTTTTTTCGCTTTCTTGGATCTGTCATTTTTGAGAATGGAATTAGCTGTGAGTTAGACAAATTACACCATAGCCGCCTGATCGCTGAGGCAAATGGGGAAGTTTGTCTGGCGTTAAGCCGTGGTCAGTAGATTCCTGCTGTTTTTTATGGCGTACGCAGCGTCCAACTGAACTTTTTTTTCCTTGTGAAATAAAGGAATGATCTTACGGAAAAATTAAAGCAGACGTGTTACGATTTTATTTTATTCCATTTCACAGTATTTATTGCTTTTTTCTTAATTCATTTTTAACATAGAATGAATATATATTTCTTTCATACTTTTAAGGTTTTTTCATAAAGAAATTGATATTTCGCTGCAAGAATTCATATTACTATTTTATTCAACTTTACCTTCAACATTTTATATTAAACTTTACTCGACCATCGTTCTATAATATATGTAATATTCGACAAACTAGACATTGGCTTATTGATGATAATACACATTACAATCCAAGAAAAAAGGAAGTGCAAAAGAAAATTTTGTTACTACATATTGTAAAAACTTATGCACAAAAAAAGTGAATTTAATCTTTGAGATTGTTTTGCATAAATTCAAATAAGCCAGGAGTAGACACAATATAGTAGGGATACTCTCAATTACCTTTAACAGAATGGACTCAATTCATGACAGTCACATGATAAAGGCAAACACGTGTTCTACATTGAATACAAAACTGAGACATTAAACTAACTTGTACTTTTTATTCTATTCGTAAAACTTAGATAAAATTTCAAATTTCATAACTGGGTTCTAATAAAGTGACAAATATTACTTTTTCAAAAAAAAGTTTCTGTATAAAACGTAATTTGGCAACAACGAAGTGTATGATCTGATTAGCTGAAAATAGATGATTGCATTTATCGTTACTATGACGTCACATGAATATTTGAACTGATTGGCTAGAAACACGTGGTTGCCGTTATCATGTGACTAAATGACGTCATATGAATTTAATCCATTGGGCAAATAACGGATCGTGAGCCCCATGCGGCCCGCCAAAACAATCAGAAAACCAAATAGACAGAAAATGTTCTCCACATTTGGAAGCAGAGTTTCTCTTCCATTAACAAGAATCAATGGAGATATAAGTAGACTACATTTACTTGCAGACTTGACTTGAGAATTTCAACAAGCAATCTCCTGATTTCAAAAAAATTGTAGAAAAGTGTGATAGGGTGCATTTGTCTCATTAAGCTGATTCTAAAATTAAACGAGCTTTCAACAATAGATATGAAGTGAGCACAATATACATAGAGTAAAACTGCCCCTATTTTATTTAACTCATATTTATTGATTTTTACGGTACATTTTATACCTTTTCCGAGATGTAAAATTAGCTAATAAATGCAATCGTTTTGAAAACGCGCGGCTCGCCAACATTTTCCACTTCCACAATATGGCCCGATCCGAAATAATTGCCCACTCCTGACATTTTGCAAACTTTGAAATTCTTATATGTAATGTTTCTACGGGCGTAGCTACCGGCGAATCAGCCGGGGCCCCAAGCTACAGAGGCCCCAACATGTGTAACTACAGTCCCACTAACAGGACTCTCATATCTAAAAAAGGGCCCCCAAGAAAACTTGATATAGGGCCCGCTCAGAACTAGCTACGCCAATGAATGTTTGAAAAGTATTTTCTTAAAGAAACATATATAGTAAAGTTGTATATTCTATTTCGATACGTGTTTCTTAGAAGCTGACAAAGTACCAGTATTAAAAATATAGACTTATATTTCAGAAGTCTGATATTTTTAAAATTACTAGTAAACCAAACTAATGCGGATCATTTTTATTTTTAGTTAAAGATAAAACCATGTAAATGAAAAATGAAATTGAAGCATAAAAATGCAAATAAATTTTATAAGTAGCAAGACTACTAGTACTGACTGCACTTAATTTTTTTTAAAAAAAAAAATTATTTACAAATACATTCAAAAAGTATTTTTTCTCAATATATATTCAAAGTCTGAATCCTATGTGGGCATTAAATGAATCAATAATAGTTGCACACTCACGATTTCGCTGTTTCAGCTGGACTAAACTATAAGAAAAAATTTTGCACGAACGAAAGATTTTAAATAATTCCTTAACAGAAACCGCAAAAGTAAAAAAAAGAAGAAAAAAAATCAATAGTATGATTCTACATATTCTGATCATTGCTTTCAGAACAAAACATACAATTTTATTCTGAAAAGTATTTCAGCGAATACCATAAATCCTGCTATGACATTTCTCTACGAAATGTCTAGCTCCGCACATGGCAACAGTGAATAATCAAAATAATAATAATAATAAATTGTTATCATTTGATTTTGAATTTAGCATAAAAATATCAATGTGTATTAATATCTTTTAATTTCGTTTTATTAGTAGATGTATAATGAATATAAAAGACATAACTAATATAAATTAAAGCTTCGGAATAATAATTTTGCTTAAATGTACGTGACGTAATGAAAAACAAATTTGGCCAATGAAATTTTTAAGAAATCTTTATTAATATTTGTCTTTTGTAAGATATTTTTAAATTATGCATTTTAACATTTTTTGTTAATAGCATCGTAATAAAAACAAGAAATCTAATGCTAAAAAAATAAGAGATTTGGTGTTGTTTTTGATAAATTAAACCAGACGTGATGCTTAAGAGAAAAGTATAACCCATAATTTGAAAATCCAAATTGCTTTCAATTTTTTGTTTATTTATTCATTTTTCATGTCATCGCCATGGTAACATAAAGTGAATATCAGTTTCTTCGAAACTATGAGTCACATATTTCCTTCCTCGAAACGTTTTGATGTGAACTAGAACTTTACGAAAATTCCAAAAAACTAAGTCATGACTTTTCCGTTTTTTCTGTTTTTTCTATTTCTTGCTGTGTTTTCTTTTTATGGATTTATATAATAAAATATTCAAAAGAGACCAAAACGGATTTTTTTTTTTTTTTTTTTTTTAATTCAATTCGTTGTAAATGGTATCGAACAAAATTATAAACACTGCTGTTGCGCCATCTATGGGAAGCTAGTTATTTTTTTTAGGTAATTTTGTTTGAGTGGCCACCGGTCTGAAGGAAAAGAGAAGCTGTAAAACGGTTTTTTGTAGCTAACAAGTAATATATGTAAATTAACGTTAAGTACAATTTGGATAAGAAAATTTCTTATTGTGTATGTGTGTGTGTCAATTTCATGGAAGTCTCTCATTTATTCCATAAGTATGTAAAGAAACCGACAAGTGTCTAAGCCTAATGTAAAAGAACAGGACAAGAAATAAATTATTTCCATATAGAAAAATTCCCCCTTTTTTTGGACAAAGGATGATTTCACGGTAAAAAAAAAAAGTGTAATTTTAACCATAAAAGGTCTTCTAATCCAATCAAATGTGTTTCAAACTCTTATAGCATAGAAAAAAATTAAACTGCCATAATTTTTTTAATTTACTTTTTGAAAAACTTTTGAAGTAACTATACATTATTTCTACATTTTAATATCACTTAAAATGAACAAGAAATCCGCTGGTTTGGAAAGGAAGGGGAAAGAATGTGTAAGAATCTATGTTTCAAATATTTCCGTCTGTAAGGCATATTATAACAAGAAAATGAGATCATTTTGCACAGAGATCATTTTGCCAAAATAGCAATTTTCTGAGGAAATTCCCATTCTGTATTTCTTCTCGACACGCTTACTTCAAGAACAACTTGATGATTGGAACATATACTAGAATAGTTCTATCTTTAGAAATATTAAACAATTTTTCAAATTAAAGTAAAAGTTGAATGGCAAGTCTCTTAAATTCCTGACGAATTATGAATTTTTCATACAAAACTTAAATCAGTTTAGAATTAAAAGCATTTTCTACTGTCTTTTTGATGCTTTGTAGGAGATTCTGTCCACTACATATTTTTTATTGTCTCTATAATACAATAAAAGTTCATCTTACAAGAGGGGAATAAATGCTTCAAACCCTAGATAGTCAGCCCCAGTATAATTTACTATAAAATGCAATAAAAAAATATCTGTAATAAAAGCAAACAAGCCCATTTTAGTTTCATGCATTTTGTTCCATTTATGCGTCATTTTTGGCACTTGCAAAAGTTTAATTAATCACCAGAAAAGTTTTCAACTATATTTTGCATATATATGTGAAAAAAAAAGAATAGAACACGTCATCGGACAAATTTTTCAACATTTAAAAAAATGTATACAATTATTTCAAATAGATAGAACCACAATTCGGACCATAGACTTGCATGTTACTGTGTGAAGAAATATTCTTCCCGGTTTTAAACAAGAGGTTCTGTTCTCTCTAGTACTAATCTTTAAGTCAGACAAATTAGAACAACTCTAAGTCTAACCTGTAGTCTGAAAGTCCCAAAAAGTAGCCTGTTGTTTGTCCATCACATGGCCTAGATTGCGAACGAGGACCTCTCGGTAGAATAAAAATGAAAGTCATGTTACATATATACAACCCATTTTCTTTTCAGAATCTGATACTTATAATAACTTACCAACTGCTGTTTTTGTACACCAAAACGTTGGTAGTAAATAATTTATTCGGCTGAAATTCCAAATATAGGAGAATTTAAATTTTTTTTCTCTCGTTATGATTCGTTTATTACCATTTTTTTTTTTTTTTATAATTTAACAGACAATAAATATATAGAGAACGAAAAATGTTTCTAATAACCATAATAGTCTTAAAATGTCAGACGAGTTTGCTAGTTATAAATAACGATACTATGTCTCTCACATAAATATTTATAACAGAATATACTTGTATGAAAAAGTAAATAATGCACACAAATATAAGATTAAACTGATATGTTCAAAGAAGATTCGTTAATACTGCTTTATAAGAACAACATTGCTTTATTTTCAAGATAAAGGACTGGTACTTTCGACTCCGCAGTTAAGTTTATAAACGATCCTATTGTTTTCCTATTTGTCAAGTGATGCTTGTTTTTAAAAGATAAAATATCAAACATTAAAATAATTACAAAGAAATGCATTCCCAACTTGAAACAAAAACAATCAGTTAACGAGCGATCGGTAATTAATTTTCACTGTTTAATTTTGTTACAAACCAAAAGATCAAAGCCTCAAGTATAATTTTCGACAAATTTGAGCATAATTTTAAAACAAATGCAATTTACCTTTCGAACGATTTTTAATAGAACAAACATCAAAAACAAAAAGAGGAGATCAAATATTTCATTAGCTGGATTATAGTACTGAAAAAGGAGCTTACCTTCGCTAGACTGCTTATTGAGTTAAGGTAATTTCTTCAGATAACAGTAATTAGAACCACGGTTTCTGCCAAGCGGGAAAATTATGATAATGCTAAGGAGGAAAATATTTGGGAAACGAACAGTTTCCATCTCTTCGAGCTGCAACTCACACGAATACAAAGGAATCCAAACAAACTGTTTTGCGAACTGTCTCTCTGAAGAAATAAATGTTCGTTTAAAATCCTTATTTATCTTGCTTTTTATTCGTTCTTTCAAATAGTTTCAAATGTTTATTCGTACGAATGATTTCTGATTGGCTGTGAATGAATAATTTAATAACTGAACGTGCTTAACGTTTATACGTATTCGTATATTTCAATTAAGCCATCCCCTCCCCCCCCAGAATTGAGAAGAAATTATAATTTTATTGTTCAAATGACTCTTACTAATCTTAATAATAATTTTCTCAAGTCTATATTTTTCGCGATTTTGAATGAAAGAATATAGAAATAGATCAATACTGTGAAATATATATATAAAAAAAAGCAAGATTAAGGTGTTTAATGTGTATGTATATATAATAAAATTATTCGCACGAATTGGACAGAAGTATATATATATATATATATATATATATATATATATATATTTCTTTTCTTATTTATTTGAATACAACTATAGAGTTACTTTTCGCCAGATCTTTAATAACAAGTAATGTAAAAATTTTATTTTATTTATCTTGATAAATTCATGTATAAAATTTTTCAAATACATGAATTTTACATCGAATAAATCCATATCTAATTTTGAAAAGAAAAAAATATTAGAAAAATTGTCTGTGTATTGTTAAAATGCATAGTCTGATTCTCATTCTAGATTGGTTTTACAAATGCTTCAAACGTAACTCAGCTGACCATAACGGTACTGAATCTTTGGCAGGAAAACAAAATGATTGAACACACTCAAAAAAAAAAATTTTCCTCTGAAGAAATAATAATTAAACGTAGCACAAACTCTTTTATAACATCCGTACAACTTCACGCCCTATGTTTCGTTTTTAAAGAATTATTGATCAAAATCTACAAAAAAAAAAAAAAATCTATACAGGTGCAATTGTACAAATAGACTTCAATACATTTAAATTTTGTCGAACAAATCTAATATTCACCAGTAAAAATTATTCAAAATTCTTATACTAAGAAAGATCATGTGATATCACAGAGGGCAATAAGCCCTCTTGGTGATTGGCCCGCATTGGTGATTGATCTCCACGGACGCACACCTGACCGGAAAAATCTCACTTTCTCTATCATGGAGAGGGGATATCTAGCTAAAAACATCCGCATTTTAGGATACACCCTTCCTCCTTTCTGAAGAACCCAAAATACACAACAATATCCTGGACACCCATGACCCTCATCAAAATTTTAGGAAACAACACAAACTGGAAATTTAAGGCCTTTATCAAAAAAGAGAGAACTAAACTTGGAACACATTACTAGACAGAAAAATGCACGAATTCCTATATAAATTCAAGATGTTATAGATCAGAGGTTCCCAAACTTTTTTGTCTCATAGATCCCCTTGCCATGCTTTTCAGTTTGGAGTAGACCCCTGCTTACGTAATATTGAATTTTTCCAAATTTATCAACTTAAATGTGCTTATGACAGCTCTGGTACAGAGCTACTTCCTTTAAAAGATTTAAATTTCTAACTGTAGTGAAGTATAGAGTTTAAAACTTAAGAACCACATGTTAGTTAATTTAAACTTTAATTGATACATAAAATAACTGATGAACAAATAAATTTTTATAATGATAGGGATGAATCTGGTGCTTCAATAACAAAAATTTTCAACATTTGTCATTAGTCTTGTAAGTTTAACCCTAAATTTTCTCGGTTAGTAGTGTCCAATCAACAATCGCGATAAAACTCCTTTTCACTAGGAAAAGCAATTAAAAACTATTGCTGACACCCGTTTCTTAACTTTACTTTAAGATCTCCGTTACTATGTATTCCGATCACTTCCTCTTGTAATATGTCATTTTTTTTTTCTTTCGATGTGACCATATGAATTCATTGCCTTCTGTGGTAATAACCAAGTAAATGCATTCTCAAACCTAGTTTCATAATCTGAATAAAGGAAATTTAAATGTTGAACGTACGTTAAAAAGTTATTTTCCTGGCACATTGTCTGTGGCCAATTGAGAAACTGGGAAAATTCGTGTCCAATATTGTACTCCTTTAGCTTAATTCTGGCAAGAAACGCTGAAAGGAGGATCTTGTTTCAATAAAATTTATGCTGTCTCCTTATAACTACAAACTAACCTCATTAAATTTAGTAAATAAATCTGTTAAATAGGTAAAATCTGATTTCTATTTAATAAAATTTTCTTTTAAAATTAAAGTCACAATCTTGCTCCTTTTTTGTAAACATCTATTTACACCTCATGGACCCCCCAATTATTTTTTTGCTGCCGTGGACCCCTTGCAGGTCGTCATAGACCCCTGGGGGTCTATATAGACCACTTTGGGAATCACTGTTATAGATCATCCATCCATTTATTATACACCGGTTGATTCATAAATAGTGTGACCAGTTTCAGAGGATCATAAATTTTTATTTAAAAAAGTTATTTACATGGAATTTTCAATGTGGTTTCCTTTAGCACAGTACACTTTTTGTAAGGGTTTTGGCTAAGATAAGAGTTTTCTCGATCATTTTGGGGGTATTTTTCCAACTCCCTCTTAAAATTGCTTCATTTTTTTTTTTAAGTATCCCCATAAAAAAATAATCGCAAAGAACACAGACAGGGGATAGTGATAGTCATTTATCAGGAGGCAGAATATTTATTTTTTAATCTTTCAACCGTTTTATAGTTGATTTTACAGTATGAATCTTGGTAAAAAACTAAGTTTTCTTAAGGGTAAAGACCAGTGGCGTAGCTAGTTTTAAATTGGCCATGTATCAAAATTCCTTAGGGGCCCTATTTTAGATATGAAAGCCCTGTTAGAGAGACTGTAGTTACTTGTGTTGGGACCCCTGTAACTTGGGGGCCCCGTATCATTGATACGGCGATAACTACGCCCGTGATAAAGACGTTTACTTTTTTTGATCAAGTGTTTCAAAACTTTATTCTGATAGTATTTAGCATCAATTTTAAAGTTTGGTTCTACAAAAAATGGTTTTGCTAAGCCTTGAGAGGACATTTCCGTCCATACCATAACAATTGACGGCCAACTTGCATTTTTCAAAACAGCTGCGTCTTTGTGACGTTTTTTTGCTGGAAATATGTTGAATCTTCGTTTTGCCAGTTGTGAAGACAGATGAAACAGTACTTAATCAGAAGTTATCCATGCTTTGTATCTACCTTTGCGTAACATTAAATACAGAGGCCAAGAACGTTTTCTTCGTTTATCTACGGTCTTAACAGACATTTGACGACAGACTGAAAAATTTACTTTTTTATAGCCAATTTTTTTTTATCTGACGATAAATTGTCGATTGCTATATCTGTAGTTTTTTTGCCATAGGTTTTTGAGGCAAAGAATTTTCTACAGCGATAATTCTTTTCAACTTCGTTTTTTCTCTTTCATTAAGGGGACTTTCTTTCGTTCACATTTTTTCCCTGGAGCTTTTGATTGGGAGCCAAATTTTACTTCTTTTTGAACCATCCTTCAAAAGCTGTAAAATTTCGTTCCGGGTTTGAGGATCTAATTTCAGTACTGTAATTACTCCCACTGATAAAAATGGTTAGATTGGTTAGTTTAAATGATTCATTTTTAAAATAAAACCAATATTAAAACGATAGAAATTCATCATAAATAGTTATATGCTTTTAAAACTGGCCACACTTATTTTGAATCAACGGGTAGTGCAGGAGTGGGTAAATGGCGGGCCACACAAAGATTTTTTTTGAGGCCTACCAAGACAGTCAGAAACCTCAATAGACAGATAATGCTCTTTATATTTGGGTCGACTTATATTTGCGAACAAAGCTTTTCTTGCATGAAGACCTGCACGAGATGCAAGTTGGCTGACATTGACTTGCAGGATGTGATGAGAACTTCGAGAAGCAATCTCACAACCAATTTCAAAAAAATAAAAATTGCAAAAATGTGTAATAGGGTGCATTTGTCTTGTAAATAAATGATATAAAATGAGCTTAATAATTGGATTGAATAAATATGCCACCATTTTATTTAACTTACAGTTATTTTTACAGGAAATCTATATCTTTACTGAGATGCAAAGTTAACCCATGAATGCAATCATTTTTAAAAGGCGCCTCCGGTATCCGCCGTTTCCACAATGTGAACCTTGATCCAAAACAGTTGTCCACCCCTGACGTAGTACATTTAAAATTTAGAAGTATTTCATAAGAATGTCCAGTGGCTGAGTTGTAGTGTATCGCGCTCCCACGTCACAGGTCCGGGTTCAAATCCTGGGGTGGACAAGGTCAACTCAGCCTTTCATCCCTTCAGTGGATCGATAAAATGAGCACCAAGCTTGCTTGGGAACCGAACACTGGGGGTTTCGCGTCACACTGACCATTTGACCGAAAGATCTGCGCATACACCCCAGTATCTAAGGTCACGTAAACTTGGATAGGCACAATAGGCCTTGGCCCTCATGGGCTGTTGCTACACTGAATCCAGTTCAGTTCATAAGAATAAAATGTCCAATGTGAAATGAACGACACATTTAGCACAATATGAAAGAGAAAATATAGAACACAATATATACTTCAAAAATTCGATCTCAAATCTGACAAAAGAGGGTACTATTAAAAATTATATGGCCTTTTCTATGGGCTGGTGAAGTTTGAACGTAATATTGACATTTAAGTAATAATCTATCTGTAAATGTGTCTAAAAGTTAGGAGATCTTATTCTTTAACATAAGATGACAGCCTTAGAAACAAATTATCTGCGTTTAAAAGAACAAAGAAAATTTTACGATCAAACAATTTCTTAAACTGTCTAGACCAGATTTGCAACACATTTTCAGACAGGAAAGTATCTCAGTTTACGAATATACATTCGTGATGATGTAATACATATATTCTTTTATTTCACTACATGAAATTTAGAAATGCACGATACATTACAATGTTCGAGACGAAATATGAAACACGTTTTGTGCTCGAAAAAAAAATGGGATCAGTTCATCCAGACATGGTATTACAATAAATCATATTGTATAGGATAGTGAATCAATTATAATATGTGGTGGTATTTTTTTTTCTATGTGACAAAATGTGCTAAATGAAAATCCTATTCGTTAACATTGCGTAATATCTTAAGGTATCCGACTACGTTCGGAACCATGATTTTAAAAAAGCGAATAAATGTATAATTTTCATGATATTTAGTGTCAGATTAGAATACATGTATACAATTGTTTTAAGGACATTATGACAAAAAAAAAATTATTTAAATACAATATTTTAGCAAAAAATTAACTTAGAATAACCTTTTTTCCAAATGTGCTCCTTTTGTAAAAAAAAAATGCTTCTATTGTACTAATATTTTGCCTGTATATAGCTCAGACCTCTGTTCAGAGGCTAAACTATGATTTTTGATAAATTCACATTATTTTCAGAGTTACAACCATTTGAAATAATTATCGGTGTATTTTCTTAAAATTTCTCCCTTCTGTTTTCGTAAAACATGGATAAACCGACTTACAAGTTATGCGTTTCAAAAATTCTAGTTGAGCCTCTGTACAGAGGTCTGAGCTGAATACAGGCAAAATATTAATACAATAGAAACATTTTTTTACAAAAGGAGAACATTTGGAAAAAAGGTTATTCTAAGTTAATTTTTTGTCAAAATAATGTACTTAAATAATTTTTTATTGTAATACCAATTCTTAACCCAATTTAATATACATTGTCTAATCTAAGTTATGCTAAATATCATAAATATTATCCATTTACACGCTTTAGCAAAATCACGGTTCCGAACGTAGTCGGATACCTTAAGTAGAGAAAGCCTGTATAGAGTGAAAAAAAGGAAGCATATTTTCTTACCTCTGTCTTCTGCGCATTTGACGAATTCGGGGTGGCATTGCCAAATCTCGTTGGAAAAACAATGTTGCCACCAAACTGAAAAAAATGATTAAATATAAATATATGTATAATAAATGCTAACTATAATCAAAAACAATGTGTAAGTGTGTGAGAAAATCACTAATGAATGGTTTTGTTGACAGATTTAAAACGAACAAAAACGTATAAATGAAATTTTTTTTAAAAAATGTTCGGAAACTTGTTATTTATTAAAAGACGATATCGACAAACAAATAGAGAACTTTTTTTGATAAGAACGATTGGGAAGGAGGGAGAAAGAAGACCCCAAAATTAATTAGTTTGTGTTTTTTTTTTTTTAATTTAATTTATTTACAAAACTCCTCATGCTCCGCAATGCATAACATGAGGCTTACAGACGTAAGTGGTAACTCAATTAAATCATAAAACAAATTTGGAAAAAAAGGGAAAAACAAACAAACAAGACAAAACAAAAATAAAAAGGAAGAGTGGAAATACACAAATATAGAAAAGGGAGGTACCAATATATATAAAACTTTAAAAATCTATACAGTAGACAAATTTTCTTAAGACATTTAGGCTCTCAGTACATTTAACCAACAAAGACAAAACAGGTGGCCAGGAAATACCTAAACGTTTCAACTCCTTTCTAAAATTTTCTCTTTTACAGAAATAAAGTTTACAATACAACAAAACATGTTCCACAGTTTCAGCATCCTGACCACAAGAACAAATATCACTACCAATTAAATTAAATCTAGATAAATAGCTATTAAAATTTCCATGTCCTGTGTTAGTGATTCAAATATTCTGTTAATATACTACAACCCAATTTTCAACTGTATCAAGTTAAATAACAAAAGTATATTTGTATTATGATAAAGAAAAAAAAATATACTCATAAAAAAATGAATTAATTCAAAATGATTGGTGTAATTAGGTATGTGCTACCTACAGAAGAGCAAACTGCATGATATCCACATACATTGACAAATGTAATGCCACGACCCAAAAAACCAAGAGCCCTGGCCCCACTGTGGGTCCTATCCCGAGGCACCTGGAGAGCTGGGGCCGTTGCCCACTTTCGCCTAATCACTGGACATGAATTCCTGGGAGTATAACTCCACTGACTTAGCGTGGCTGCTGACGATGTTTGTCGACTCTGCGGCCATCCTAGGATGGATGGCGACCACCTGCTCCAATGCACTGGACTCGATGAACACCAGACTGAAGACATCGTCAGTCGGTACTGGGAGGCTTGGCGTCAAATGGCCAAGCACAGACATTGGATAAAAAATATACGCAACAAAATGTGAAAATTAATCTCGTATTGAATTATTTCCTGACCAAGAAAGTATACCCCATGCATGAATTATCTCCTAATCTTGTTTGATATTTTCGATTTTAAATAAAGAATCCATTTGGATCAGCGGTGGCCAACATGTCGATCGCGATGCTAATATTTAGATTAGACACTGGATAGACCGCATGATAAAAAAATCCCTTGTTCTGCACATATGCAGGTGACCCCTCTGTCTTAGATGACCCGGAAGATGTTCAGTTCCTCATCCCTGTTAATACACAGTTAAAATTTAAAAATACACAGGTTCAGTTTAGATAAGTACTTCAGACTTCTGAATGGTTGGATTGCGAAGAAAACGAATACAGTACGCATCAGTAAGTAAATCATCGGAGTATTGAATGATGACAGTTGGGGCTATTAACAAAGAATTACTCCGATTTATACAATGGAAAAGGTTGGTAATCTTTGCGATCCATTCAAAGGGTAAGTTTCAAATTTTTAAGTATTTAGAACTTTAAGTAGGTAATTGATGATTAATGTTGCACTAAAGCTGTGTTTCCAAAAGTGGTCTATATAGACCTCCAGGGGTCTACGAGAACCTCCAAGGGGTCCACGCCAGCGAAAAAATAATTTAGGGTCCATGTGGTGTAAATGGGGGTCTACGATAGTGGCTCTCATTAAACCAGATTGTGATTTTAATTTAAAAAGGAAATTTAATCAAGTGGAAACCAGACATACCTATTTAATAGGTTTATTTACTAAATTTAATGAGGTTAATTTGCAGTTTCAGGAAGACAGCATAATTTTTTTCAAAACGTTTCGTTCTTTCTTTTGTGTACCAGAATTAAACTAAAGGAGTATAATTTTGGACATCTCAAATTTTCCCAGTTTCACAATTGTCACGGACAATCTGCCAGGAAAAAGGCGTTTTAACCTACGTTCAACATTTAAATGCCCTTTTTTTGGTTTTTGAAACTAGGTGTTTGAAAATGTTTTGACTAGTATAATACAACAAAAGGGGCAATGAATTCATATGGTCACTTTGAAAAAAAGTCAGATTACAAGAACTAGACACTAGGAATAGGCACTAACTAAAGTCACTAACTGATGTCAATAATTTTGGCTTTAAAAAGATAGGCCTGTTATTTATTCTACATTACGGAATATCTTGAGAAAGTTTTTAATTGTTTTTTCGATCCAAAAGGATTTTTTCATCGCGCTTTCCATTCTCCAAAACAAAAATAAAAAAAAGACTGAACACTATTAACCGAGGAGATATTATGGGTTAAATCTGACAAGATTGAAGCCAAATGGTGAAAAATTGTTATTGCATCCCCAGATTCATCCCTCCCACTGAAAGCATTTGCTAGTTGCTCAGTTATTTTATTTAACAGTTATTTTATGCATTAATTAAATTTTAATTTAATTAATGCATAAAACAGTATTTAAAAATTAAGAAAACATGTGAATTAATTACTTAAATTTTAATTTAATTAATTAACATGTGTTTTCTTAATTTTTAAACACTGTACTTCATTACAGTTAAAAATTTAAATCTTTTTTTAAAGTGTAGCTCTATACCTGCTGTCAAAAACCCATTTAAGTTGATAAATTTGCAAAAATTTAATATTAGGTAAGTAGGGGTCTACCCTAAACCGAAAAATCTGTCAAGGGGTCTATGAGACAAAAAAGTTTGGGAACCTCTGCACTAAAGCAACACGAGAGTTATTGCTAATGGATCTCGTGTAATTTTGAACCCCGGACCAAGTGACGAGAAGGACACTTGAGCTGGCATCTCCCTCTCCAAGCTACTACACCATGCTATCGAAAGGGCTTTAAGCCACAACAAAATTAACTTGCATCATATTCTCTACAACAGTTTTTCTATAACTAAAGATCGCGACCCCAAATGGGGTTGCGGGAATTGCAGCTAGGGTTGACAAAAATTTTTAATATTTTAATATATATTTTTGCAAAAAATAACTTGTTTATCAACAAATAGTTAAACACATTGTATTTGAAACATAATCAAGATTTAAAAAAAATATAACAATGAAGAACCATTTAACTTAAACTATAACAAGTAATACAAAAAAAATTTTTTTAAGTCAATTCCTACTTCGACCAACAAAGAAAAATTTTATTTAAGCTACTTTTTATTAAATAAATACGTATATACATATGACAGAATCATAACATTAAGTGGTAATTAATTTTTACTCATTATCATTAAAGTTTCGTATTGTCATCCAAAACAAACATGTATATAAAATTTCAGTTCAATTGAATACTTTAAAACGTGAGGAAAAAAAACCTTTTCAAGTTTTGACACAAGTCACCAAAAGGGTCGCTAAGTTGCCAAAAATGATGCCAACGTGGCTGTATTTGTAATTCTTTAAATAATTAGTTTTAATCAATTAATTTTTATTAATTACAATTAAATTATTGTATTGTCATCCAAAATAATCATGTATATAAAATTTCAGCTCAATTGAGCGTTTTAAAATGTATTTTATTAACTATTGAAAATGCCACCAAGATAAATAAATAAACAAATAAATAAATAAATATATAGAGAGTGTGACCTAATAGTAGGAATTGAATAAAATAAATGATTTTATTTGTTTTGCACATATTGCTATTAGTTCGCCAAAGGCCCTGTGTATGCGAGGCTCGAGTTTTTTAATAACACATGCATGCTTTTACCGTGTAATTACATTACATAAGGGGCTTTTTTAAAAAAATTTTACTCAATTAAAATTTCTATATCGCTGTATTCAAAGTAAAAATATATTCCGTATGTTTATTACTCCTTCCTTCCTCAGTGGCACCACAGTCCAGTGTTGGTCTTGGCCATCTCAAGAAGCCTTTTCTAGGCCAGCCTTCTTCATGCTAGTGTTTTTGTTCTCCAATTCCTAGTCCTCAAAACTAGGACTCTTTTTCTAGACCATTAATCTATATAAAATTTGGCCTGCCCTTTCTTCGTGTGCCAATTGGTTGAGCATTGAAGACTTTATTTAGTGGTGCGGTCTTCGTTCATTCTGATAACGTGACCTGCCCATTTAATTCGTTGTATTTTAATGAAGTTAACAATATCAGATCCTTTATATCAGTGATCCACAGCCCCCGGTCCGCGAACTGGTACCGGTCCGTGGATCAAATGGTGCCGGGCCGCCTAAAGAACATTAAATTATTGCCATTTTATTTAAAGTGGTGCATTTCTCTCGGATTTGCGCAACTTTCCGCGAAAATCACTTTATATTCGACGTTAAAACACTTTTATTCATTTTTGATATAACTATATTTTATTCTGAAGGCATATTTAAATGTAACTAAATTAAAACAATTCTAAAATATAAACAATCAACGTGTCTCACCCTCAGCGGGCCGCGGTAAAATTATCAAACGTTGACCGGTCCGCAGCGATAAAAAGGTTGCGGAACACTGCTTTATATGATTGATAGAGCTCTAAATTTGATCTTCGCCTTGTTCCATTTTTTTGAATTCCTCCAAAAATTAATCTTAAAATCTTCCTTTCGTAGATACTTATCATGTTCTCATCTGTTCGAGACATGGGTCAAGTTTCCCCATGCATAAGCTCTAATTTCCTCTCTTTTATTCAATAGAACCTTTATTTTTCTTTTGATTAAATTTGATTTCGTATATTTTTGTAATCCATAAAGACATCTATTAGCCATAGCAATTCTCTTTTGGATTTCAGTAGTACAATCGTTTCTATTGTTAATTTCCATATTTATTTCAGCAAAACAATAATTTACCTCAAATTAAACACACGTATAGAAGTAACCAAACAACTGTAAAATTTAGGCAATGCTTATGGGTAACACAAAATTTTTGTACAAAAAAGGGAACCACCATCCCGAAAAATTTAAGATTCCCTGCTGTGCACGATGGGTCTTCAGTAGCACTAGGGCTCGAACTCATGATAGGGCTGCGGTAGCCCAGTGGTCAAGGTATCGGATCATGGAAGGCATGTCATGAGTTCGAGCCCATTATCATTAAAGACCCGCCGTGTAGGGGAGTGATGCACGTTAAATCTGTCAAAAGCTCAAGCGTCTTCCTGTTGGTGGGGTGTGGTAGTTAGGAGAGGGGGTGCCAGCTCAGGTGTCGTCCTCGTCCCTTGACGTTAATATTCACTCATTCACTCGAACTCATGATGCGCCGTCCACGAGCTTGTGACCATGACTACAAGGACACCGAGGCTAAAGAGCATTATCTAAAAGCTAAAATCTAACTTCGGTCCTAAATCCCGCTCTTTAGATCGTCCTCAGTCAGTGAACTAGCCGTGAAAAACTCATTTCTCATCGTAGTCAAACTATCCTAGTTGACAGTCATCGATTAATGGCTTTTCGATTCGTAATCTCTTTAAATTTTATAGTTTATGTTTTCCACATATTCTCACGAAAACTGATTCATAAATTAAATTTCATTAACCCCTTAACTGGTTTACTCGTACACCGTACGGGCTACGGGAAGCTGGCCACAACTGGTTTGACAGTACGCTGTACGGGCACTGATATTTTCTTCTTTCTTTCTTTGATTTGCAGAAATTTTTTATTCTTATAGTAAGTGCTAGTTTATTTAAGAGATGCAGGTTTTCCATGATGCTGAACTGGGAAAAAGCGCCTACGGCGCTGGCACCCGCGATCATCTTATTTTAGTAATGACACTGAAAATGCTTCTCATCCGGTATTTTCTTCGTGGTGAAGGCGGGAATTTTTCGTTTAAGGCAGGAATTTAGATTCCAGAAAATATTCGATAAAGAACTGGGATAGGTTAGACAATGTGCAGTTTGTTGTTTGAGAAGAAATGAAAATGGAAAGGTAATCCAAAAAAGCTGATGTGTTTTCTTAATTACCCATTGCAATGTAAGATGTTTCGAATTGTGTGTGCATGCATATATGCACACACACAAAAAAAAATCCTCAACCGTTTGAAAGAAAGGTATAAACATGAAATTTGCTTGTAAGTATGAGAGAAATTCTTTTAAGGTATCCGACTACGTTCGGAAACGTGATTTTTCAAATCCAGCAAACGAATATTTTTTTTTAAATATTTAGTGTCATTTTAGTTTAGGATACACGTATAAAATTGTTTTACGAATATATATATATATTATTACGATAAAAATTATTTAAATGCGATATTTTGGCAAAAAATAAATATAGGATTATTTATTTTCAAAACATTCTCCTTTTATGCAAAATGCTTCTATAATAATATTTTGCCTTTTGATAGCTAAGACTTCTCCAGAGAGCCTGAACTAGGATTATCGAAAAATTCACATTACATTTAAATTTTAAAAAACAATATTGCATTAGTTAAAAAATTATTAATGTGAAGCATTAAAAAGAAAACCATTCTAATGCTTATAGTAAAACACACAAAAAACTTTCATCATTTCTTTAATAATAGTTAGTTTCTAAGAAACTAAAATAATATAACAAATTTCAGATTTTCATGAATCAATCGATCGTTACGTATAGTTAGCTTAAAAATGTCTCTGAAATGTATTTTTATCCAAAATAATAGACGATGTACTTTTTAATTAACAAATAATTAATTTAGTAATGAAATAATAGAAATAATTCTTTTAAAAAACATATATATATATATATATATATATATATATATATATATATATATAT